>VXAC01004938.1:393912-511847 GCA_013399225.1 Rhipidura dahli
GAGCCGCGGGGGCCGGCGGGCTCCCCCGGCGCGGCGCAGGTGGCGGCGGGCAGCCTGCTGGCGCTGCTCATCCTCTGGACGCTCTTTGGGAACGTGCTGGTGTGCGCGGCCATCGTCCGCTACCGGCACTTGCGGAGCAAGGTTACCAACATTTTCATCGTGTCCCTGGCTGTCTCGGACCTGCTGGTGGCCCTTCTGGTCATGCCCTGGAAGGCGGTGGCAGAGGTAGCTGGGTACTGGCCCTTTGGGGCTTTCTGCAACGTCTGGGTAGCCTTTGATATCATGTGCTCCACGGCCTCTATCCTCAACCTGTGTGTGATCAGTGTGGACAGGTACTGGGCTATCTCCAGCCCTTTCCGCTACGAGAGGAAGATGACCCAGCGGTTGGCTCTGGTGATGATCAGCGTGGCATGGGCGCTGTCTGTGCTTATCTCCTTCATCCCTGTCCAGCTCAACTGGCACAAAGGTGGGGATGTTGTTGCTGCTGCTGATATTGGAGATGGATTTGGCACTGCCTGGGCAGCAGCGGGTGCTGTCACCACCTGGGCAGAAGATATGAGTACCACATGGGTGGCATTAGCAGCAGTGAGACCCTCTGATGGGACCTCTGGCAGCAATGATACCCTCACTGGACCATCAGAGAGCTGTGACTCCAGCCTCAACAGGACTTATGCTATTTCCTCCTCCTTGATCAGTTTTTATATCCCGGTGGCTATCATGATAGTTACCTACACTCGAATCTACCGCATTGCCCAGGTGCAGATTCGGCGCATTTCTTCCTTGGAGAGGGCAGCCGAGCATGCACAGAGCTGCCGGAGCAGCCACATCGACTGCCACCATCACACAAGCCTCAAGTCCTCCATCAGGAAAGAAACGAAGGTGTTGAAGACTCTTTCAGTCATCATGGGTGTCTTTGTCTGCTGCTGGTTGCCGTTCTTCATCCTGAACTGCATGGTGCCCTTCTGCGAAAGCCCACCCAGTGACCCCCACGCTGGCCTCCCCTGCGTCAGTGAGACCACCTTTAATATCTTTGTCTGGTTTGGTTGGGCCAACTCTTCTCTTAACCCCATCATCTATGCCTTCAATGCTGAATTTAGAAAGGTTTTCTCCAACCTCCTCGGATGCGGTCAGTTTTGCTCTGGTACTCCAGTGGAGACTGTTAATATAAGCAATGAGCTTATCTCTTACAACCAGGACACCCTTTACCATAAGGAGATAGTGACTGCTTATGTTAACATGATCCCAAATGTGGTTGACTGTGAGGAAAATCGCGAGGACCCTTTTGATAGGATGTCCCAGATCTCCCCTGACCATGAAGTTGCCACTGACTCTGCCTGTGTGCTGGACTGTGAGGGGGAGATTTCGCTAGGCAAGATAACACCTTTCACTCCAAATGGTTTACATTAAATTGCATCCTGGTCTAGTCAGTTCCTCTTGGATTATAAAAGAAAATATTATCACTGACTGGAGAAATCTGCTTGGTGATCGTCTGTAGTGTGGTCAGTCAGTTGATGCTAAATTCACTTATGTGGGTGGTACTTTGCAGGGAGTAGGCACTGTCATACAGGGGGCTGGCAGCACAAACTTAAATCAGCACTTCCCCAGGCTGAGGGCAGACCAGGCAATCATGCTGATTAGCTGTGGTGAGGTATTGTGGTATAATTGCAGTCAGTTCGTGTTTATAACGTGTTTGCAAATGAAAGGTGCCATTTTCACTGCTAAGTATTATGACTTCTAAAGTCAGGGACAGATGCGGCTGGCATAGACATTAAATAAAAGAAATCTGGGCTGTTTGTTTGTTCAGTTCTTAAGTTTATTTTTCTCTATTTTTTTTGTTTGTTTTGTTTGGTTTTTTTTTTTTTTTTTTTAAGATAGGGGTAGGGGGGGGNTAAGATAGAGGTAGTGAGGTGGTGATTTGGATGATTATTTAAATGCGTGTTTCTGCCAAAACAGTTTATGTGAAATCCTTGTTCTCCTAGGCGGCGTTGTTGCCTATGATATCCTCTGTTCCCAGATGAATAAATAAAGGTTATCTTGATCAAAGGTTTATTATCTTTCATTTGTCACCCTGAAAGGTTTACAACAAATATTCAAATTAAAGTTTCTATATGAATGCTTAGAATGACTAACAGCTGAACCCTATTATTTTAAAAGTAAATAAACCGTCTGTATAGAAAATAGAGTTTTTGAATAAAAGTGAGGCTCATAGGAATTCTTGACTTAGGTGAATTTGTTTATATGGCTCTTACAGCTAGAATTATACTGGTTTTTCTTTAATATTATGGTTCTATCCCTTTCTGCAGCCAAGAATATCAAGGATACATATGGATAAGCTATTAAAACTTTCTATTTAATTCTGTACTTGAACTTACTTTTTAAAAATGCTAGTAATGTAAAGAGTTTGGTGATGAAATTAGGAGCTGGGTGGGTGTGTCTAAAACCAATAATTATGTTTGAAAATGATAATAATCATCATGTCCCAGTGTAGACACTGGAGAACTCATTCACACTGAGAGAAGAAAAAATTTCTGTTAATGTGTTTTTTTAGTTACTTATTAACTGGAATTTAAAGGTGCTGTAAATACTTAAACTATACTGAATGTTTTAAAGTAATCTTTAGAACTGAAAATAATATTTTTGGTTCTGTTTCCATTGAATCATTTACATCAAATGGAATATTAGAAACAGTTGTAAGTGATGTTATTTCCAAAACAAATTATCAAAGGTGGTAAAAGCAATACCAATATTTACTTCAAGTTTTGTCTCATAAAGTGAACAACACTTGAATTAATTTACTCTTGAGAAATACCTGTACCATCAGCTGAGCAGATTTAAATTGAATTGTAGGTGTGGATTCTGCAGCCTTTTCTCCTAATGGCCCTGACACCTGGGGCCTCCCCGTCCTGCCTGACTGGGAGATGTAAAAGGGGAAATGTGGGATCTGCAGTAGGCAGCGTGGTTCAGGGGAAATAATTTAACCAGATGTTGAATTCCAAATATTATGGGCTTAGTATTGAGCCTGCTTGGAAGTCAAACCCTTAATAATGGTTTGGGGGTTGTCTTCCTTCCCCTTGGGACATGGGGTGGGAGATGTGCAGGAGGCATGTGATTGAAATCTCTCTGTGGTGGCCTCTACTGCAATCTGGTCTGCAAGTGATGTTTTATGTATTCAGTCTTTGATATTAACTAGTTATATCATCTTGGATTACCTTTTCGACCGCTGGTCACTGAAGACTGACATCTACCTGAGCATTTTCTTTGCTGTTGATATGAAATCTCAGTGGAATATCCCCTTAGGGGATACCCCTTAGGAAAGGGTATTGTGACTGTGGCCTTGGGAAGCTTGAAAAACAAATCTCATGCCCATTACCATAACCAGCTTCAGCCTACTAATGGCTTAATATCGAGGGTGGTATATGTTACTGTTCCTATGCTAAAGCAATCATATGTTGTTAGAGTTAACCACAGTTCTAGCCCTGCTGGTTAGATAAACTTGCCCAGAATAAAATAATTTTCCCAAATAAAAATGAAGGAAACTGCTTCTGGTGGTGCAGAAATGAATTATCCCAAGCTGAACTTAGATTTTTTGCATTTTCTAGTTACTACTCCAATGCTGAGGCTGGTACAACAAGTTAAGGTTGTGCAAAAAAAAAAAAAAACAGATGCAAAAGGTGCAGGCATGTCGTGCTAATTCCAGCTCCCAGGGCAATTGCCTGTATTTTATCCAGTTTTGCCATCAGTAAATCAGATGCAGCCTGGGGAGATGGGGAAGGGAAATCACAATCTCTTCCTGAGCAGCTGCATGCCAGCAGGCTGTGCAGTGTGCTGCTGCGTGGCTCCCCTGCTCCAGCAGCACTACAGAGCAGCAGAACTGAGGGTGTCCCGTCCCCCCCCACCACCCGTGTGGCCTTTCTGCTTCACAGTGACCCCTGTGCTGGGCTGTGACAGCTCCCTTGGAGCCAGCCAGCTCACTGCAGCTGTGGCAGAGGGGTCGGTGTACACAAGGAGATGTCAGTGCATCAGCCTGGTCCGTGTTCTCCTCATTGAGGCTTTGCCTGCCTGCGTTTCTGGGATAAGTGAGTGGGCTGGCTCTGCTATGCAAGAAGCCATCTCCATTGGTGGGTTTATAAAACAGCTTTGTGCAGAATATTAGAAACAGTCTTCTTAGATCTGAAGGGAAGTGTTTTTTAGCCAGCCCCTAGATTTTGTGAGCATTATTAGGGCTCCACAGAAATCTTGCCGAATTGCTACTTTCCATTAGTAATTTTCATTTCATAACTTCATTTGGTAAATGATTTCTGATGGTGGCTCTGTGATGTAATCTCTCATCTTGAAATATGTGTCTATCAGGGGTCTTCATCTTTCAGAACCTAGGAGCATCAGAAAGGGAGCATTTCTGCTTCAAAACACAAACAGAAGATACTTTTTTTTGCTGGAAGCAGAGCTTGACCTTATGTCTATGAAAGAAAATATTTTCTTAACTCATAGGGACAATTTGTTGCATTTTAATGTGTCTTAATTGCTTACCACTGACAAAGCTGGAGTATTCGGAAATAGTAAGATAAACTTTTAAAAGAAATGTGCATCTTGCCTTGAACTATAAAAAGGGGCAGCCTGTCTTAATGAAAACATCCCCAAAAGGATTGTTCTAACTTGTTTCTCTCAGATGAAACTGCTGCCCTACTTTTTTAATGGTTTCCCTCTTAAGCACTAATGCATCTGCCTTTACGCTGAGTGGAGTTCACTGGAAGTGCAAGTGGGTTTTTATAATCCTCATATCCTCATGGTGTCTCTCTGGAACTCATCTGTGCCCGTGGTTCTGTGCCTCTCATCTGTGGGGCTTTTTTTTTGTTTGTTTGTTTTTTTTTTGTTGTTGTTGTTGTTGTTGTTGTTGTTGTTGTTTTTTAATCTAAATGATTTGAATGTATGATACAGTTTGACTTTAACTTAATCTAGTCCCGAGCGATGGCTGATCTTCAAGCTCCCAGACTGTTTTCAGTTTCTGTTTTGTATTATTTTTAGAAATCTTATCTTGTAATTTGTTTCACTTTTAAATTACCTCTTGGCCAGCTGGATCTGTTAATCCTGGATAGCACCTTACTGAAGAAGGGTTGGTGTATTTGTAGTCTTTGTGAGTATCTTTGTGTGTATTACAGATAAGTGATTTTAAGCCTTCTGTGGAAGAACAGAACATGTGAAGGTATCTTAATTTTTAAGAAGCTGGGACATGGAGAACATGAAAGTACTGTGTTTTATGTAAAATGCTGCAAACACCATAAAGATTCTTTTACTTTTCAAACCCTCAAAGAGATTTTAACAGCTCTGGCTTTAACAATGGATCTTGGTTTGGTTTTTTCCCCCAAGCTAAAAAAATGTAGGTGTCTTTCTGAGAGGTGAATACAAGTAAAACACTTTCCAAAGAGAGAAAAATTACTGCAGTAATTTTTGGTGAGTCTGGTACTTCATATCTTTGCTTTCTTTCTGTTTTTTACTTTTGCCAGCTGCATCTGATGTGTGTCTGCAGGGAGGCTCCCTACCGAGAACTCCTGCATTTTTGTAACATGTAACAAAAAAAGGCTGTAAAATTAGAATGCCTTATTGTAGCAATGTCACTAAGCATAATCTTACTCCATTTAGGAGTCAATCATGTATAAACTCAGCATTCAAGACTGACAGGACTGGAGGCAGTGTTCAGAACATGCATCACACGGGAGGTTTGAGAGGTCACAAGTTCCTCAGCTGTTTGTATGTGCTGAAATTGCCACTCTTAATAAGGAGGCCATTTTTGTCACTGTCACACAGAAAGCAGGGTACACACCTGTGTTAATAATTATGCAGAGATTTTTCTTTCCTCTGAGGTATCTTCACTACTGTTTAATTGAATTTGTAAGTTCTTTAAAAATATTCAGTAATTCAGCAGAAGATCTCAGGGTTGAATGTGTGCTTGTGTTACAGAGGAATTAAATTATTTCTTCTGGTTTCTTATGAATATTGCCATTGGTATTCTCTGATAGTGGATGAAGCCATGTTAAGTTGGCACACTGAACAAAACATTTCACCTGCTGCAATGCAGAAGTATTTTTTTTACTCAGAGGTATTTGTTTTCAAACTTTGTAAGACTTTTCGAACTTCTCAGAAGCTTCATGAAGTCCACACAGAGAATCTCCACTTTGATCATAGATCAGCAACCACTATTGCATTTAGAGTGCCTTGTTAACTACATAGTGCTCTATGTGTTTATTGACAGAATTTTACCCCTCTAAATTTAAATTGTTTTCAAAGATAATGGGGTTACTTATGGTTTAAAAGCAATGATGTGCACAAAGTAAACTATAAATTCCTGTTAATGGGGCATCAAAGATGTGTCTCTTTCTTCAGCCTTTTGTTTATTGTTGCTGTGGTATTGTTGCAGTTGATGGTATGAACAGTAATAGCATTGAGTGTGTCAAGAGTGGAAATATAAATAATATCATCTGAAGCAGGTGTTGGATTGTTTTTCTCAGAGAACCTGCTATCTCTCCCTGACTAACTAAGAATAGTTTAGTTTAATAGAAAATTTACAAGATGATTTTATGTTGTTTTGTGTCTAAATCAATTCTTAGTTGTAAGTGGAGATAACAGTCAATAATATTTATAGTGGACAGATTGTTATTTAAGGAGGATAAATACTTTTATGGACTAAATCTTTATATCATAGCCATCACAGTCACATTTATGAGATTTGCAAAATACTATGCAGTAATCATAAAAAGTTAATTAAAAATTCCAGACTGTGAAAAAAGTTTCTTCCTGTGAATTATTCCCTGCAGTGAACAGAAAATGCTTGCTTGTACTGAGTAGTGCACCCTCATTGCTACCAGAAGAAGCTGGAAAGCTCTGAACCTTCTACTATTTGTCTGCTGATTCACAGTAGGAGGGAGGTCTGAAACAAGGAAAGAAATGGCAAAAGCACAAGCAGGTGTGTTCACCTTGCATGAAATCAGCCTGGTGTCAGCCCCCCAGTGCAGGGGACTGCAGGGCAGGGGTCATTCCTGGCACACGAGGACCTTCCCCTCCCCAAGTGCCCTGGCAGCTCCTGAGATGGGTGCTCCAAATCTGCATGAGATGTGTAGGAAATCTGAACTTCTTAAACAACGGATGTTTTTAGGTTGCTACATAAAAGAGAAACCACAGTTTCTTTTCTGAGGTTATGCTCTGAAAAAAGTGGTTTCAAATGAGATCTGCTTGGCATGGCCTTTCCAGCATAGCTGGGGCCTGGCTGTGGCTTGAACGGATGTGGCTGCGAGAGCTGCTCGGGGCTTTGGTGTCTGAGCTGCACGTAGGTCATGGTTTAGGGGCCCAATATTGAATTGAAAAGATCCAATCCTAAATTCATATGCTTTTTCCAGAGGCCCTGGTAATCACATAGCAGAGATGAGCCTTGACCGCAGCCTGAGCTTGGTTTCTTCTGAGGAGTTGGAGAAGTCTGGTCTGCAGCTCACCTGATGCAGTTTTGAAAATGTCCCATGAACAAAGTATCAACCAGGAAGTTCAGTGTGCTCACTTCTACCCTCTGACCTCATTTTTCCAATCTGAAAGGTTTTTGGTAAGATTAAAAATCTAAGTTTCTAGCCTTTGGCCTTGACCTTTTGCTTTCTCTGTTGACCTGATATAATCAGTCACCTTTGATGAACAGAAGCTCCTGGCATGGACTTTGCTCCTCTGTACCTTGTTACCAAATCTGGAACTACCTCAAGCTACACTTAAATTACGTTATTACTCTGCCCAGAGGGAATCTTACGGGTCTTTTTGTTGCTGTTAGTTGTGGTTTTTTCCCAAGCAACTTTTCCTTTCTCAACACAAGATTATTCACCAAACCCATAACTTAGAGGACAAGAGTAAACAGATTTTTTTAAAAGCTCTTGGAGATTTTGCTTGAGAATACAAAGTGAGAATGCGTCAGTATTAGACATAGAGAAAATGGAAATTTTTATACAAGAGGTTTAATTTTTTGGCTTTTATAGAAATAAAGGCTGAATATTTTCATTGTGAAGAATATATGCATTTGATTTTTATATGCTTGCATATATAGGTTATTTTATTTATGTTTAAAAATCTACTCAATCATATTTATAGGGTAATTAAATATAATTTTCTGTCTATAAATGCAAAATGTACAAATTCACCCAGAAGAAGCAAGTCAGTTCTTAAAATTTTATTATCTTTTCATTACAAGAAAAAAATACTAGTACATAGTCTTATAGGTGAAACTTCCCAGTGCAAATTTCTTTCAACTATTTTATATTCAAAGCAGCTCTATAATGATTTGCTAATCAATCTTTATCTATAAGCATTCTGAGACAGCAAGAAAAGGAGATTATTTAGAAGTACTTCTGAAAGTCTCTCATCAATGGATATGAAACAACACTTTTGTCTTTCTGGTTCAGTAAAACAAAGATGCAAACTTCATCACAGTGTGCAAAGAATTTCTGCTTCATCAGAAGATAAAATGTTTTGCATAATCTCCAAACATTCAGTTGAGGTAAGACAGTGTCTGAGTGTTAAATGGCTTCTTAGGTAGAAGTATTTTCTGTATTAAACAATTCTTTGATAATTCAAATAATGTCCTTCTCTTTAAAAAATAGTATTTCTAGATAGTCAGGGTTTCATAGGTCAAATGAGATATAAAAGTGCAAATTTCAGGACCAACTCAGCAGCACTGGACAAAGTGGCAGGACTGAAATTCCTGGCAACAGCAGAACTCTCTCTGAGCACAGGAAAGAAAATGGGTGGGTAGAAGGGAGGGAGAGAATTTAAGAAGGAATTAGAAACCACCTGAGAGTCCATCAATCCACAAATATGGTGGTGCTTGAAGAAGGCAAGGGACTGGAAGGAACTGGTAGGGTGCCCAGTGGCTGAGGCAGGGATGATAATAAATATATCATATATCATATCATATCAGATCATATCATATCATATCATATCATATCATATCATATCATATCATATCATATCATATCATATCATATATATCAGGGTCAGTAGGTTTTGGAGCAGGTAGCTGAAAGGGGCCTGGAAGGGGTCAGAATGGGGCCAGGGCAGGGACTGTCCCTAAGGGCTTGTGGGCCTCAGGGAGGCCATACAGAGATGGGTGAGATTCACATGGGGAAGCTGATGGAGAAGGGCTGAGAGTCCTGTCCACCTCCCAGGATCCATAGACTCTCCTGCTCTGTGCAATGCCCTCCTGCCACTTCTGAATAAATTCAGTTGTTCTACTGCATTTTATCATTGAACAGGTGCAGCTCAAGTGTCTGTCTACTGTGTACAGCAGATGAAGAGCTGTCACATTTATTCCATTGTGGTACAGCTTGGAAAATAGCTTCCACAGCAACACCCTACATTATCCTGCAAGGAACACTTTCTCCAGGAGAGGAGAGCAGAGAGGGCTTTGCTGTGCTTTGTGGTGCTGTTTTCACTGTACGATGGCAGGGCATTTTAGAGGTTTATCCTGCTGGATTGCTGGAAGCAAGTCTGTCTTCCAGAAAATTTCTGAAGGTGCCTATTTGAAATCTCAGGTAAAATGGCCCTCAGTGTGTCAGTACTATGATTTCTTTAATTTGTGCAATTGAGGTGCATAAGGAACACAGTCAAAATGTGGTGCTGTGTATTAAATACACATGTTCACTGTGAAAAGCTGATCTGTGGTGACTTGTAATATGAAGATATGGAGGTGACTCTTAGTGACTCAAGCCTAAATCTGCCAATGTGTAAGTACAAAATGTGGGGGCTCTGCTTTTTGATAAATAGAAGTATTAGCAGTATTTTTTTTCAAATATAGACATTCCAAGTTCTACTAATTTTTGCCTGTTAAATAAAGTTAGTTTTGTAGAGTGATGGGACAGCTGGAAATGGGCCTAAGAGATAGGAAACTCAACTTCATACATACATATGTATATATCATGTAGTGCATGTAAATATGTATAGATAATCTGATAGGAAAATTTTAGTATAAAATTTAGTAATGCTCATTATGTTTTACATCTTTGCAGAATTTGTCTTTTTTTTTAATCTTCTAGTAGCTTCTTTCAGAATATCCAGGTGATGGTAAGAGCTGCAGAGATCTGCAGAGCAAACTCCAAAATATAAATGTTTTGCTTATATACTGTTTGAAAGAGAGGTGATGATACCTCTGCTTGAATATATTCCCATGCTAGCACAAAGACCTGCACCAGGTAAGGCTCCACACCTCAAACCTGCACTCCTGGATTACTGCACACCCCAGTAGTGCCCCAGGTTTGAGAAGGGGATACAGAGCCCCTAATCAGCCTGCTGCTCAGCAGCTCTCCTTGGAGGTTGCAGAAGCTTAATCTGTTTTCAGTAGAATCTTTTAACCACTTGAGTGTGATACACATTGCAAACAGCTCTCCTTACTGGATGTTTCTGAGTCAAGTGAAATGTCAGGTTCTGAGTGTGCTCAGTAAATCAAGTGGGAGCAGTACAGGACACCTGGTCTGCAGGTGCCAGAGCTGGTGGGAAGATGTCTCAGCAAAAATGAAGACCAATGGGGTGTATGTGATGGCACAGCTCAAGGCATATGGAGACAATATTGCCTTAAAAATCATCTGGGTGTGGAAGTGAGATTTTTTCAAGACTGTTTTCCTGATCTTAGGCACCTAAATTCCATGTAAATTGAAATGTAAGCACTTAGATGCCTTCTAGATTGCAGATGTATTTACCCAAGCACGTCTGTAGATGTTACCGATGAATCTGGATCCCAGCTGGACAAGATTTTAAATGCAGCCTAAGTGTGTATGTACAAAGTGGAAGACTTTGTAAATTCAGATTGGGCAGGATAATTCCTTCTCATTTGTGAGCATCACCTGGATCAGCATCTGCTTTATATTCTCTCACAGTAAGCTGAAGCAAACCACTGCCTCCCACATACTGCTGCAATGATTCATGTTATTAAAACACCCTGGAGTAGGATTTTGCAGCAGTGGGACAAATGGATGTAAATTGAGGACCATGCTAAGTGATGTGCTCCCCAGCCTGAGCTGGCCAGAGAACAGCTTGTGTTACATCAGTGCCTCTTTGCACAGCCTTCAGGCAGCCTTGGGGAACCTAAAAGATGCCCTCAACTTCACATTTCTGGGCTGAGAGGTTTATTTTGTGACTCAAAGAGGCACAGCTGACTTTCAGTTGCTTTTTTAAAAGACGGTATGCTTCAGTGCCTTGTGTATAAAAGCAAATGGAATGAACACAGTGATGGCAGCAATACAAACTTTATAACTTTAATGTACTAGGACAGATCATTCACTGGTGAAGCTGATTTAAAAGGGATGACTGCTGTTCTAAAATTGTCTCTCCTCTCCCTCTCCCTTTCCCTCTCACTCTTCCTCTCCTTTCTTTCCAAGCATAGAGCTTTCTGGAGCACTAGAGACAGTTGTTTGGTACAGGAGGAAATGGTTTTTCCTACTTCATTAAATATGATAAACTGTCCTGAAAATGACAAATAATCTCCTTAGGGAGCTGCTAATCAGTAGCTGGAAGAAACACACTTTCCAGATCTTTCCTCTAGCCAAGACCTCAAGTTTCTTCTCTCTGGGCTCCCTTCTTCTTTCCAAGATGACTTTGTTTTGGGAACCCTACTTTTCTGCATCACCCCTGCTTTCCAGGACCCCAAGCACCACAGTTTATTTGCAGAAGCACGTTACATGATCAGCCAATTGGGGACTGGTTTACATTTCTTTGTTACTGGAGGATTTGGGATGTGGCTCTTTAGTTCAGTCCAGGTATTATCAAAATTTATCTGTCTGTATTGGTTGCAGCAGCAGGCTTCTGTTTGAGAGTCAAAAGCTGAGATTCAGATAATGGTTCTCCATACCAGTTTCCTGCAGCCTGTTAGTGTTCAAATTGAAGTTCCTTCTTTTACCTACAGCAGATAGAAAGGATTCTCTGCTGGGAATTATCCTTCACAAATTACTTTTCCCTGGGGTAGAAATCCAGATTCAGAGGAGACTTATTTCTGCATGTCTCATTCTGTGTTCAAGTCAATAACTTCCAGGTCATATGAAAACCCCTCTTTGTGCATTTTTTCTAGTTGGCAAGCAGTGATGATCTCAGGCCAGACTGGAATTGGTCTTCTGGCTTACCTGCAGCTGACCAGTGACTGAAGTGAGGATGGAACATTCAAGGTCCATCAGGGTTGTTCTGTCCAGTACTGGAGCCAGACTATATCCCTTTAAGAACCTGCTCTCCTGTGAGAAAAGAGGAGCACACTTTCCTGAGCCCTTGGAGGTCTCATGTGTTGCTTGTGTCAGGTTGTGAGGTTCCTGCTGCTCTCATCTATTCAGTGAAGTCTCTGACTCTGTTGGAGGTGATGAGACCTGCAACACCTGCCTGCACTGTGGGCTGAAATTGTATCTATGAAGGCTCTGAACAATGGAAATGTCTTCTCATGTGACCCCTTTTTGCCTCCTCTACAGGATGAGCAACATACTATGGCCAGTCCCCATCTTTGTATGTTAGACAAAAAGATAACACAGGAAAGAAGGATGAAATATAAGACAAAGTGTATAGCTACTCAAAGACTTAACAATTTGTGGTCCCAGCACCCTATGCAAGACTGGCTTTCCATGATCTGGCTACAGCTGTGTGTCTTCTTCCTCCAAGGACAGTCTTGGGGGCAGCCCATACCCAGACTAACTTTGGCAACAATTCTCAGTCCAGCTCTCCTCCCCCAGTGGGCAGAGCTCAGAGGGTCCTGGTGTGCTTTGAAAAGCTTAGCCCAGATATGGTTCCCACTTGTTCAAAGGCCCAGTCCAGATCTAAAGTCCTTGGTATAATTAGTTGTCTGTTATTCCCATGCCATTACTTCCACTAGTTTTTGATTTTCCAAACCTGACACCTAAATGGAAATTGTAATGCTTTTGTATCCTCTTGGCTACTGTGCTGTGCAGCCCATGTTGTGCACACCACTGGCCCAATTTCCTCCCTGCTGTTAAACCTCTGAATTTGATTAGAAGGAAAGATGAGATGTCCAGGCTGACAAACCTACGCTGAAAAAGTTAAAGGGAAAAAGAAAAGCCCAACAAAATATATTCTAGGCTTAGCAAGCAGTAATTGGATTGCTTTCTGGCTTCATTTCAGCCTCAGCTGCTTCCTCCCACTCCCACCTCTTAGCCAATATTTCATACAGCAACACAAAATACCTAAGAAGGTGGTTTATACAAAATATCTCTTATTTGGCCTCTGGTTGAAATCCAGACATGGTTAGTGATTACAGGATCAGTGAAGTCCACTGAGTGACCTGTGTAAGATAAATCATTGTACTCCCACAGCATGAAGTTCTTCCTATAGGGAGAAGTGGAGGAAAAGCACCAAGAAGTGACTTAAATGTCACTTGTCAAACTTTTAATAAGCCCTAACGTGGGTGTGGTGAAGTGTTAGTTTTAACTTCTTCCAGAGTTAAGGAAGTTTATGTCCTGTCTGCCAGTCTGGTATTGAAGATATTTTGAAAATGAGCTGATAATTCTTTCCTAGGCTGGGGAGGGAGGCTGCTGATGTCTTCTGGAAGATCTTGCACTGAAATCCCAGACAAAAGGAACTGTTACCCCTAGTGAGTTGTGTGCGTGGTTTATTTAACCCCTTTCAAATATTGTAGCACAAAATGAAAGCATTTCCTTTTCTACAGCTGCTGCTTGTTAAATTCTGTTTAAAATACTGGTGTCTGAGGCATGATGTTTTATACTCCATCCCTGATTTTTGTTGTCATGGGGTATTATAAATCCCCAAAAAACTATGATATGTTCCATCTAACTGATACAATTACAGTCAAACTTCTGGGAACAAAAACCCTACTTCAAGTCTGAATTATTTTCCCTCTGTGTCTAGTGAAGCAATGTGTGAGCACTTGATAGTTTCTGTCACAGAGGATGAAAGACACCATCCCCTGCTACAAACAGTGCTGTGCTGGAAGCCCTGATGAGCAGTGATTCCTCTACAGCTGTAGCTAACTTTAGATATTGCTGCAGATTTTGTAAATATACAACTTGGTCTTAGAAGTTCACTGCAGTTTCCCTTCCAAATATGAGGATGACCGACTCTTTGAAGAATCAGTTCCTGTCATCATCTTTTGATTTACTGCCTTTCTGTTTCACCTTGTGCTTCCATATTTCCTATGTCACATGGCAAAGAGACCAAAATCTCCCAGCCTAGTGTATATTTGAGCTCCTGTGCTTTTAAGGGAAATGATTCCAAACTTTTCAGTTACACTTTACCCTGGAGTTGTTTATGGCTGTCATAGTTGTTGTGCAGAACCTGTGCCCTACTGCAGTTCTGCCTTCCTAGTTTATGTAAAGTATCTTTTGCCCACTGCAGGGCTGATTCAGAGGTGAATTGTGGCACTTTTACACCATCTTAAAGTATTGTATCAGTTAGAGCACAGGTGTAAATTTGCAATAGATTATTAGGAATCATTAGTTGATAAAAAAGCAGCAGGAAGAGAAGGAAAACAAAAAAACCCACCAAAGTGAAGCAGGGAATGTGGTTCAGACAGAGTTTGACTCACTGATTCAACTCAGAGACATTGAACAGAACATTGTCTTCTTTTTCCAGGTATTTTCAATCTTATGGAAAAGTTTTGAGAGTAACTACATTGCCCTGTGCAGATCTGGGAAAACATTAAAGTTATTTTTTTAGATTATACATGTAGGGGGTGAAAGGCTGCATGAAAGGGAATGGCAATTTTTATATAATGTCCCCATACATCGTTAACTATTTGAGTCAGTGCTGTGCAGATAACATGCCATTAAAAAACCTTCTTCAGCCAGTGCTCTCTCCTTGCCTGGAGGATTAGAGCTGCAGGGTTTAGCAGGGAGAAAAGGCAGTATTAGGCTGAGGAAGCAGATGGATGCTGTTAAATGGCAGGGCGTGCTGCAGGCGGTGTTGCCGGGAGCCCCGTCCGGCCACGGCGGGGTGCGAGCGGCGGCCGCGGCCGGAGCCGCCCGAGTGCGGCAGCAGCAGCGAGGGAGCGCAGCTGCCTGCGGAGCCCAGCCCTTGCTTGCCTTCCCACCATTAAAGTGCGGAACACTCTTTATTTCAGTGTTAAAATTTGGAGGTGACTACAACAACGAAAGAGTAACTGCAGCATCCTGCTCTAGTAGGAGTAACTGACTGGTTTTGTAACTGAGTGGGTTTTTAATTTCCATATCCTTCTTAGGGCAAATCTGGTTCTAAAGCTGGTGATGTATGACAAAAGTGAACTTGTCACGTATCCACAGATTTGGGGGTGCGGCTGACAGCTGAGATCTGATGAGTCTAGAAGTTCTCTAGAGTTCTCTCTTCCCCACCCAAATCGTAGTAACTTGGACTCCAAACAGGACATTGAAATGTGTGGATTCAAGTGTAAATATTTCACTCAGGTGCATCTAAAGTAATCTGTATTTTTCCAGTTGTTTGCCAAGTAGTTAGGAAATTCCATCAGCAGTATTTTATTTCCCCTAGCTCTTTTCCTCCCCCACAAAAAAGGTAGGTGCGATTGCAGCTGGGTGGGGTGGTCCCAAGCCCAGGGAGCTGTGTGAAACCACCTGGCATCCCCGTGCCCCCATCCCCAGGCACAGGCAGCTGTGGCTGGGGTGGGCAGGGCACAGTGTCTCTTACCACGAGCTTCTGGGACCTGTTCCCTTCTGCTTCTTTGTGGGCAATAATGGCCCCACCACTTTCCTGCTTCTACCACAGGGTATCTAATTTTAGCTCAGTGGCCTACCAGAACTGGAAACTTGCCTTAAAAAGAAAAAGAAACCGAGAAGGGCAAGAGCTGATGACTAGCATCTTTTGTAGGTGGAAATAGCAAGATGAAGGCAGGCTGATTTGAAAAATTTGCTGTTTGCATGGATGTTCTGATGAAATTCAAGTTTTTGATTATGCCCCAAATTTATGGGTCATTATTACGTCTTTAGTGATGCAGACATTTGTCTGAGTATTTCCTTCAATCATGCATTGAGAGATACTTAATGCCAGTGGAATTATCATTATGTTACAAAAAGAAATCTCTATTTCTTTCAGCGATTTAACTCACCACTCTATTAAGCTGCATTTGTTCTTATTTAGAAGCTGTTTTTCAGATATCCATTTCAAATCCAAGTAAAAAATTATTTCCAAAATTTTCTTTAATATTCAGATAAAAATGACACAGCCTGACAAAAGTAGACACATTTCTCGGTGATGTTTGTCTTTTTATTTATCTAATCCCTTGATGAATGCCACAGTTTTCCCCTTACCTGTTGTTCACTCTGTAGCTGTCACTGTGGGTGAGTTTACTGAACACTAGAGGAGGTAAATCATGTGTTTTAGTGCAGTCACCAGGGGCAGAGGAGACTGGCTGAGAGCAGGGTCAGACATCCTGTGCAATCATGCAGCTTCACAGTGAAGTGCAAACAAGGAGTGGACACCTCACATATACAATTCTGGTAAATCCCACACTGCTTCTAAAAAAAAAAAAAAAAAAAAAAGCAGCAGCCAGGATAGAAAAACTCAAAAATTTTTCATTCATGTCTATTTTTTCAGGTTACTACAGAAAAAAAAGCCATGTTCTGTGGCAGTAACTTCTGTAAAATGGAAGCAGTTGCAGGATGCTAATGCTCCCAAATCTTGGTCATGAGTGCCATCACCCTGACCTTGGGACTATGGCTGCAGGCACAGCTGCTCTTTGGGACAACACAGGGCTGGCTGTGGCTTGGGAAATCAGTGTGATTCTTTTTTCTCAAGTACCTTCAGTGTAAATTAGCCATATGCCCATGGCCAGTGAGGAGGTGAGGGAGGTTGGAGGAAGGAATGGCAGAGAGTGGAGTGTGGCCCTCAGCCCAAGGACTCACTGTTGGATTGGCATTGCCAGGGGGCTCATTTGCAGGCAAGGAAGAGTGTGGAGGAAGACAGGGGAAAATTGGAGAGGATGTTCATGCACGGGAGGTAAGAAACTACGAAGGAAACTAATCGAGTGATTGAAAATTACTATAACTTTGTTTTGATGAGGATAAAAGTAAACTCACCTTCTGGGCAATTAGCAAGGAAACATGTTAGCAGTTATCATAGCTATGTGGGAAAGGGAGGTGAAATAGAAAGGTAGAGAGACTAGTGATGAAATTTGATTTTTTTTTTCACCATCCCAGCTTCCCCTAGACTAGAACGTGATTTTTTTCTCTCATGATTGTCAGGTTTGAGTCAACTGCAGAGCTGGCAGCACAGTAATTCCTAGTTAGGGCTATAAACACACATTTTTTCCTTTAATTTGAAGAGGTAGAGATCAAAAAGACACCTGGGGCATGTCCCCAGAAGCCTAAGCAGTGTTGAAGAAAGGCTTAGCAACTTTGTCTAAATTTGTTCTGGGAAGCTGAAATTTGAACATCCTGTCTCACACAAAAGTAAAGCAATAACTCCACGTCTGCTTGCTGTGCTTTAAGCAGGTTTCTGTATGACAGGTGAGAGGGAGAGGAGGGAATGAGCTCAGAGGAGCTCTTTGACACATTTCCAGCAGATCTCAGTCTCTGGACCCCAAAGCTTGAAAGCTCATCACCCATCTTACAGTCCAGAATTCAGGTCTGTGCTTCAGTGCAAGAACATGTGTCTGGCACCAGCTCTGGACAGCTCTCTTCTATGGGCTGGGGGCTTTTTGTGTATCCCTTTTGGGGAGTCCTCCCACAGTATGGAAGCCAGACACATTCCTTTGTAC
Organism: Rhipidura dahli; assembly: GCA_013399225.1. Taxonomy (NCBI): domain Eukaryota; kingdom Metazoa; phylum Chordata; class Aves; order Passeriformes; family Rhipiduridae; genus Rhipidura; species Rhipidura dahli. Next base: position 411,620 of record VXAC01004938.1, read on the forward strand.
TTCAGCCTAGAGGCCAGGCTGTGTTCCCTCCCCTGGGGGCACTGAAGTCCATCCGTGGCCTTAGAACATAGCAGCTCAGGTGTAGCTTTCCTGCCTGGATGCTGGCTTCTGGCTGGCCTGGATGTTTTATACTCAGGTGCTGGCCATTAGGAAATCCTTATATGATTCAAATTTTTGCAGCTGTGTTTGGGATTTTTGATCTTCAGAATGTTGCAAGCCATGGCTAAGAGGTATGGAATTGTTGCTGAATTTATTCCTAATATCTAGTTCAAATCTAATCTCTTTTAGTTTAATGCCATTAAATCGCCCCTGCTGCTCTGCCAAGGATGGAGAATACATAAGTTCATGACTTATTTTACCAGGCAGGTCTGCTCCATAACAGGCAATTGACAGAAAACATATACCTCATAAAAAGGTTTTCTTTCTCCACCCTGTTTTATGAAATACTGCTTGGCTGTGTACAAGTGCATGAATTTTCAGCTTGGGATTGGGGAGAGGCTAAAAGAAGAGCTCACTAGATTTCTGTTTGTGCACATTTTGCTGGCCTTCCCTATATCACAGGGTTTTATGATATTTGGGAAAAAAAAATGTCTGTGTATCTAGTTGTCATTATGTCATTCACTCACTTGCTTTGGAGCTGTTCTCATCCGTGCAAAACTTACTTTTATGAAGCTCTCTGCAAGTTCTTTGTCCTTGGTCCCTCGTTCACTGCTATGTCTGCAACAAGCAGGGCTGTCCCTCAGCTTGACTTCTCTAGCTTGGGCAACTGTCCTTAACCTGCAGAGAGCCTTCATGGGATGGCTCCTCTAATTTAAGATAAAAATAAAAATGTGCTAGTTCACAGTTCCTCCATCTCATCAGCATGAAGCATAAACTACTGCAACAGCCTTGCATTACTAATGAACTTTGGGAAAGATGGGTTTTTTGAGCTGCTCACTTTGAAAGGCACAATGGTTCTTTGAAATCTGCTGACATTTCAAAATGTTAACAGTTGGAAGATAGATTAGTAAGTGAAGACAAAAATGCCCAGAGAGCCAGTAAACTATATTTATTACATAATTCTAGTTACAGCTTTTTACCTGTTAGCTTGTTTTAGGATATTACAGATAACTTTCTATGTTCTTCCACATCTCATCCTTTTGGGCTTCTTGTGGAACTGAAAGTGCATGCCCACTGTATGCAGCCAAACTGATTGATGCTGTGTTGCATTTCTGTTTTAAAGCTGTGTTTGTTTCTGCCCAAAATGTGTGCTTTATTTTGCCACACCTGAGCACAGGAGTGCAAACTCACCTTTCTATAAAAGTTGATTTTTCTTTACCAGGGTGTTGAAATCAAATGAGGAAAAGTTCTTGGAAAGGTGATCATTCCACATCATGGCTTTCAGAAATATAGGAATGTAATAATTTGATTAAGGGCTTGAGAGAATACCACATCTTAGGAGCTGTAGAAAACTTCACTGTCACCAGACAGTACCTTTAACTGGTGATAGGTTACTTAGAAGTCTGTTCTTTTAGAATACCTTCTCCAGGAATGTAACTGGTTACTCTGTCAGCAAGGCAGATGCCCATCTGAGAGATGAATCATCTCATTTTGCTTTCAGGATTTTGATTTATGCACCACTGGAGATACTTGGGAGAATGGCAGCAGCTTTGCTCCTGGGGAGCAGACTGAATTGTGTACCACCCCTCTTTTATTCCTGTTGGAAAGAAAATGCTCATCTGGCTTTTTAGATTTATGTCAGAATGATTCCTCTCCTTTCCTTCTTTGAAGGCAAATGCCTTGTCAGTTCTCTGCTTTGCTCTCCACTGCGTATTTCACTGGCCTGACCTGTGCTTTGCTGCTCCTGAGCTAAGCAGAGCTGCAGTTCAAAGTCTGGTGAAGAGCTATTCCACTCATGCTTGTCAAATTGGAAGTAATTTTTGGAATGTTGAACTTGGGAACTTTAGCATTTTCTTTCTTGTTTTTTTTTTGCTAGTTCAAAATGAGTCATCTCCTGCCATTTAACGATCACAAAGAATTAAGGCAGTTGTATTTTAGGGAGTTTGAGTACAGCATGAAAAATGTGGTGAACTGAAGGGTGGCTCTCCTCACACTCCAACTGCGGTGCTGTGCTTGGACAACTGGCTTTGCCCTGTATCTGGTCACTGGGGCATCAGCTGTTACTGCAGAAGGTGCATGGAAGTGTCTCAGAAAAGCAATTTCACTGTCAACGAGCTTTGTGTCTTACAGGAATCTGTATTCAGTGGAAGATTTTTAAGGACAAGTGAATAGGAAAACATTTATGAGTGTGAACCTGGAATTTTTTTTGTTTTCCCAATCCATATTGAAAAACCCAACAATAAGCTACAGAAAGTTTTGCATAACATTTTGCTGAGAGGTACGATGATACACACAATTATTTTCTCCACAAAGTGGCCAAATTTGACCTGTTACCGAGATGCATGAACTCATCACATTGATCTTCTGTAGGAAATGACAGAGAAATGAGAAAATGTTCATCAGGAATGGTCCTTGGCTTGTCCCAACTCCCATATTTTGCCTGGGAAGGTTTTGGGAGGCTGCTGGTCAGCATGGGTCAAAAGTGAGCCAGGACCTCTGTAGTGATTCAGTGCTAGACAACTCTAAGGTTAGAGTGTCTTGGCATGTTCCCTTTTGATTTACAGGCTCAACTGTCAGAGAACATAAGGAATATTATTATTTTTTGGTCTGTCTCACTGAGATGGGTGCCATTCCTCTGTGCACCCCTGTTGCCACCTGATCCACGTGGGATTTGCAGGAAGATGTGTGCATGGAGGCTGTGCAGCCAGGAGGATTCCCCGCTGTGGAGCAGGGGCAGAGACAGCAGCAGCCCTGCTGTGAGACTGTGAGGAGGAGCAGTCAGTGTGCACTCATGGATGGCAGGGGGGTCCCACTGGAGACCAGGCAGCTGCTGTGAGCATCACCTGTTGGAATTAGAATCTCAGTTGAAACACAAATCCTGGCTCTGCAAGAAAAGGGCAAATTAAGAGTTATATAGGACTTGGGTGCAGACCTTCATGACTGCCAGGCTTTGGACAGCACCTGATAAATACTGACTTATTTAAGAACAAATTTAGTGGCTAATATCTTTACCAACGAAAGGGACAACGTGATGGTGTCCCCTAGAGTTTAAATATAACCTGCTACTCTGCTGGAGTGAAGAGAGAGATATACATTAAGGGAGACATTTATCTCCTTTTCTGGCACAACAGAATGTCTTCTCTGAAGTGATCTGAAAAGTAGTTTCCATCACAAAAAATTTTGCCTTTGTTTATTATTTTAGTAATGGATTTGGGCCAAACTGCAACTTTTACCATCTTTTACACAGTTTTTGTTTTGAAGCCTGTGAGGAATTTGCTAACATTGAATTTAATCCTAAAGGACAGGAGAATAATTCCAGAAATTACTTGTGTCACATTGTGTAGTAACAGGGAGTGCTTTGGGAGTTAAATGCAAGCCTTTGTAGGTGTTGGGGTTTGAAAGTTTTCCTTTTCGGTTCTTCTCCGTGGTGGAATTTTTTCCCTGGGTGTGTTGCAGAGAATGATTGCTGGGTGATTACGAGAACAAAAGGGAAAGGCCAAGCAGGCTGCCCGCTCTGGCACCTGGGGGTGGGAACTCAGCTCGGAGGGCCGGTGGGCACTCAGCGTTGGTCACGAGGTGAGGGGAGACTGCTGCCTGCCGTGGTGGTGAGGACAACGCTACGCTGAACCTCTGCATTTCTGGCTGCTTTCCTTCTGTGGGAGAAGCCCCGGGATTCCCGAGCCTGTTTTGTTCCTGCCCTGCTGGGAGTCGGGCTGTGGCCACCGTGTCCCTGCTGCTGCTCTGAGCCTGTGCTACACNTAATAAATTGTAGACCATAGTGTGCATTGATTACATTCTCTAAGATGCTTTATGAAATGATAGAAAAATGTGGAGTTTTTTTCTAGCAGCTGTAATGCTACAATGAAATCAGTTCCAGATACCTGGCTGTTACATCTGAAGTAGCTTGGAAATACTGGGATATCAGCATATTACAGGTGGTTCAAAGCCTGTGTGCACATTAATCCAATGCATACCTTAACTTTTAAAAAGTATCTAGCTGTGAAATATTTGAATGTTGGCTTTCCAGGAACATGGGGCCAGGATATAGGACCAGAGTCCCAGAGTTTGGAGTAGTGCTGTGTGGATGTAAATAGGTGTCAGGATTTAGGCTGACTTACTCCCAGGAACACCTTAGAATAGATTAAAGAGACATTGATAGGACAAGGGGGAATGATTTTAAGCTAAAAGAGGGCATATTTATGTTAGATATTAGGAAGAAATTCACGTGAGGATGGTGACAGGTTGCCCAGAAAAGCTGTGGGTGCCCCATCCCTGGAAGAGTTCAAGGCCAGGCTGCATGGGGCTTTGAGAAACCTGGACTAGTGAAAAGTGTCCCTGCACGTGGCAAGGGGTTGGAATGGGATGATCTTGAAGGTCCTCTCCAACCCAAACCATTCTACTATTCTTTGATTTTTTTCAACTTTGAAAATATTGGAAAAAAACTTATAAGACATATTCTGTGATGTTAGAAGAGGGAAGGAAAAGGGACCAAGCAAACACAGTTTCATAGGGCCCGATCCCAAAAGTTTCAACTCTATTAACAAGACATGTCCACATATTCTGACAGACCTCACTCAAACATTTACTTATTTCATTCTTGCTTATTTATTGGTGCTCAGTGAAAATCACATTATAATTGAAAAGGGATTTTGATAGTTGTGGAAACAATACTAATTATTCCTTTACCAAATTGTTTAAAATCCCATATAGATAAATTCCATAAGTAAATGGAGATGGTTCTTCCTGAAAACCAGAAAACTTGTGCACTGAATAGTTTGATCATCTTGCAATAATTACCATTACACTTTAGTGTCTGCTTTCAATAGAATCAACAGAGCTTGATTAAAATCAACAAAAAGATCCAGGAAGATTAAAAAATGGCATCTGGATAAAGTCTGTATTCATTTGAAGAACAAAATACATGGAAAAAACAGAATCATAGAATGGCTTGAATTGGAAGGAACCTTGATGATCATCTAGTTCCAAACCCAGTCCTGTGGACAGGGCTTCCACTAGACCAGGCTGCTTAGGAGCATGGGAGGAGAGGCTGGAGATGGGGTTCTCTCTCCCTGCTCATCTCACTGCAGCTGGGCTGAACTATCAGGCTGTGGATGAAGCTCCTGCTCAAATCAGGATGGCACAGGGGCTCCTGCAGGTCTGTTCAAGCATGGGCATGGCTGGTACCCATGCAAGACCAGGTGCTCATTAATCAGCTGAGCTGTGTAGGTTTGACACCAATTTTAGTACAAATTGCTGAAGAGGGGGCTGTTCCTCCTTGGCTGTGTGGTGGCCTGCACTTACCTCACAATGCTCATCCCTTTGTGAGGCAGTTTTAGAAAAAAAGGGCTCACTTTCTCCTGGTGGGGCTCATGTTCTTGGCTGCCCTATAGCCAAGGGAGGGAAGGACTCCCTAGGACACAATTTGAGTAGCAGGCAGGAGGCCGGCTGCCCCAGGAATTAGGGCAGCCTTTGTGGATGCCTCTCAGTGCCTTGGAAAGCCTGTAAATCTTTTCCCCCTATAAAAATCCTTTGTTATCAGTAGAGTTTCAGTTTTTTACATCTCACCTTACCATAAAATTTACATTTCTTCTCAGGGGTGTAAACGACCAGGACTTTATCACCATCATAGTAATATCATCCAGGGCCAATATATGCAAACTTACACATGCAATATATGCACAATGGCAGTTAGAGTCTCAGAAGAATTTAGAGAGTTATTTTTACTTTGGGAAAATACTGGTTTTTTCTCTTTCTCTCTTTTTTTTTTTTTTTAATTATTGATCAAAATTTAATTATGTGACTGTGGAAACAAAGCCCTGTATGCAGCCCTGGTTACAGCTGGGGCAATACTTTTGGTGGGAAGCAATGTAATACAATCATTCACTTATCACCATGGCATCCAGGTAGTTCTTATTTTTCACAATCTTTCTGCAAACTGCACACATTTATCAGCTATCCAGCCTGATATTCCTGGCACAAAGTGATTAAAAGTGTGACTCCAGCAAACCTGGTATCTCTGAAATGCCAGGCAATGTCAAGATAGACAGGGAAAGAATAATTTAGATAATTCTCAGGTTCATTTCTCTCCCTGTCTGTCATATCTTTCTATTTAAAAGTAATTTGTGTAACCTGTGAAATTGGAAGGTGATTATTAGATTACTGAGCAGTTGGACAGAAATTTGAATGAGGCAGATTTGATAACTGCAGGAGCTTTGCTGCAAGAAGCTGGCACTTGAGTTTGCTTCCTTAAAGACCAACTCAAACCATAACATTTAAAAACTATTTTGAATAATTTAAGAGACAGATTTCAAACTCTCCATGCTTGCAGACCTTTTTCCAGTGCTCAGGTGCTGACAGAGTAGACCTTTTTAAAGATGCTCATGGCCCAACTTGCCATACTCATTTCATGTCAAATTCTAGCCACTTCTGTTATTGCTCACATGCATTTCAAGGTCTCTTGAAAAGCCTGTCCTTTATCACTAGTATTTTCTAAAAGAAAAAGTCCAACTAATTAAACACTTCTGGTCACTAGTGTTGTTCTGTGAACAGTGAACAAAGTGAGCACAAGAAGCGTGAGTCCAACAGTGGAATTTGGATTTGGAGTTTAAAATTAGCTCTTATTTTTCTTATACTGGTAGAAGAATGTTTTAGACTTCATGAACAGTAAAACTCAGGCCACTGCCCTGATTTTAGGTGTCCTCTGTTTTCTTCACACAGTCAAAGTTGTTTTGGTACTTTTTTTTTTTTCCTGTAGTTCTTCAGTCATTCAGATGTTTTAGCTAAATTGTAACTGATGAGGATGAGACCCAGGCCATAAAGTGTGGATTTACCACTGTTGCACTGCAAAATGCCTTTTATAGCTGTAATAGTGGACAGACATGGCACTACAGAGAGAGAAGGCCCCTTCCAGCCCAAGGGTCACTGGCACTGAGGGGGGTTCTGGCTTTAAGTGTCATCTACAATTGAGCACATAATAATATACCTGCATCAGTGGCTTCTAGAGCCTGAGAGAGGATTATGGTGACATCTACGTGGAAAGAAGTAAGCTGGGGACATTAGAGATCTCCTCTCTCCCTGCTTGTGTGCCGTGGTGGGTGCTGTGCCTCCAGCTGAGAGTGGGACCGAAGCCATGCAGAGCCCTTTCTGCCTCAAGCCACTGCTGCCACTGCAGTCTGTGCTGCATTTGGTTTTATTCTGCTGCTCAGAAACACTCTAGCTGTGGTAGGCATGGCCAGCTTCCCTGCCTCCTCTCAGCCTCATCTGTCCATCTCCATAAGGGACAGACCCATCAGACCTCCCAAAGTCCCTCTCTGACAGGACAAAACGACTTTGCGCAGATGCTGAGTGGGGATGAAGCAGCTCCTCGGGAGTCCCACAGCTCTGCTCTCAGAGGAGGAAGAGCAGCATCTGCAGATGGGTCCCCGAGTTTTCCCAGCCTCCCCACAGGCATGCTTCAGCCTTTACTGCTGCCGTGGCTGCTGCAGCAGTACAACCCCATTGCTTGCTGTGTGATGTTAGCCACTGCCACAGTGACACCTGGGGTGCTGAGAGAGGTCATGGGGCTCAGCTCACCCCGAGGCAGATATTACACAAAGCTGATGTTAGTTGGTGCTGCTGAAAGGTGATCTTTAAAATGTACTGTGCAGGGTGTCTCTCTTCCAAGAGTGCTATTTAAGGTAAAACATTATGTAAGCACTGGAAGTAGAAAGTCAGCTATTCAAAGTTGATTTCTCTGCTCATGAAAAGAATAATATTCAGCAACTGTGTAGGTTTATTGTGGAGCAGATGTTGGGAATTGGAGTATATACTGAAGGGACTCCATTTTCTGTTTATTTTCAACATGGTATTGTGTGAGTGTATATTCTTGTGACTCATTTGGGAAGATTAACTTGTACCTAACAAGTTCCAATGCCCAGCAAGGCACCTGGAAAATTCTCGATGGGTTATGGTAGAGCTTATTCCTTCATTTAACCATCCTGCCTTAATGAGGAGCATATTTACACCACCCACTGGTTCCATCCAGATGACAGAAACTGGAACCTTCTGCTCCAGAATATCAACACAGATCCCTGCTTCCACTAAAGTTGAGTCAAGAGAATAAAACTGTTTAGCAGCAACTTTTGTTTTTTTTTTTTTTTTGCCACATGAATTTAAAACACAGTGAAACTGAGTGTTGTGGCATTTATATATTGTGATGCTCAGGTGTAGTTACTAGAGACTTTCCAGATCGATATGTGCAGCATTTTGAATTTTAGATGCTAATTAAAACTTCTTCTGATTCCTATTAATTCCCTTATTTGGACTTCTTCCATCAGCCAGGGGAGCACAGTTAAACCCTGGCTCTGTGGATAATGGATATGGACAAGAGAAGGTAGACACATTTTGCAGTGCTGTTATCTAGAAGTGATACACTCAGTATGGCTGTGGCTTTTTCTCTGCTGCACTGTAAAACAATTTCAGAGTAAAATAAGTTCTAAGCAAATAAAAAACCTCTCATCTAAACAGCATCCTTCTGCTGGAGACAGAAATATATGGATTAACAGGAGAGAGGCTTTTCTGGCTGAAGTTGCTCAAATATTCAACAATTATCTCTTGTATTCTGTCAGTTAATAAAATTGCACTGAAAGGCTTTGATTACAGTGTGGAAAAAGAGAAAAGGATGAAGGGAGCTGAAGCACAGATTATTCCATGTGGAGTTGGAGACACTTGTGTGTGCATTGTCATGATTTTACTGCTAACTATGTTGTTTCTGGCTGTTCATAGACTTGTTGTGATAAAGGTTTTATACTGTCTTGTATCACATTGCCAATAATTTAGTCCAGAAATTTGAACCTGTGAGCACCAGAATACTGTTGCAAAAGGTCATAGGAGAACCATGGAAGTAGCCTAGTGCCTTGTTAGAGAGGGATTAATTTCATCTAAGTCACCTTTCTACTATTTATTCCTTAGCACAACCAGAGAAAAAACTGCCCCAGCTCCCACAGACATCTACTCTACTGTCATGCTGACCTTAGTGGTATAAAAATAAAAAAAAGTTTCTATTGAACCCCACTAGCTCTTGTTGAATCCAGCAAGATCACAGCGTGTGTCTTCCATTTCTGCAGCAATCTCTTATATATGTGGCGTTTCTCTGTGTGGTGGATTTCTTTATGCTGAGCCCTGGCTCTTTTAGCCTTTCTTCAGAGGCTGATTCCTGCCAGCACCACCTAAACCTCTTCCTCAAAACCTGTGAGATGGGATTCAGCCACTTCCCTGGGCAGCCTGTTCCAAAGGGCTGTCAGGGAAGCAGCAGAGTCATTATCCTCAGAGGCATTTAAAAGACACATAGATGTGCCGAGTTTAGTGTTGGACCTGGCAGTACTGGGTAAATGGTGGCACTTTGTGGTCTTAGAGGTGTTCTCCAACCCAAATGATGCCACAGTTGTTGGGTTCTGTGGATTGGTTTCATTTTGCATCAGCACAGCTTTGCTTTGTGACCTGCAGGACTGAGCTGTGCCTCCCTATGAGCCCTGAGCAGTGGCTCAAACACACACACGTGGTGGGCTTGAAGACTGAGTGAAAATCCTTATTCTCATCAAAAGCCTGCAGGAACACAGACCTGAAAAATGCTGTTTGCACCAATGATGTGTAAGATGATAACAAAAAACCAATGGAACTGATGGATAGTATGAGGAGTGGGCTGGAACTATGGGGGGAGCAAAGGTGCCATGAGAGTTGTGCCTAAAAGTAGACCAAGAGAAAGGATGTTCTCAATGGCTTGGTGTCATTTTGAAGTGGAGTCAATTTGTAAGCTGAACAATGTGATTTTTCCCCTCTGTATCCTTAGCATTTCCCCTGAAAACATGCATCAGGAGCCAGGATTTCGACCTGGTCAGGCAGGCTGAGAGCACCCACTGAGCAGCTGTAAAGCTGCCTGTCAAATTCAAACAAGGAGAAAAGTTCCAGTTTGTGCAAAAACAGTGGATTTTGCTTTAGAGAGTAAATTAAAAAATGTTTTACTGTACCTGAGCCATCTTATCATGTATAAGCTCAGGCTTTAGCTGTCAAGCCCCAAAGACTCTGAATCTGTGTTATCACACACGTTATTTTCTATGCACATTTTGCTAGAGCACATAAAAAGATGCAGGCATCAATAGATTAATATAACTCCCCATTCTACTGCCAATATAAACTAAGCAATATAGAAAGGACTCCACCATTTCAGTATTAACAAGATCATTAAAATTCATGAGGCATTCAAAGCTGCTAGTTCAGCTGTGTGAGAATTATTGAATATGCTCTGTGTAGGACTTGACTGAAAATAACTCACAAAAACTTAGTTTCAGTGGCTATTAAAACCTCTCTAAGTTCTGCAAGGGCTATTATTTGCCCATTGTTATTTGTTACTGTTTTTTGGCCCTGGATTTGCACAGACAGCTCACACAGAAGTACACAGATATTACAAACTTTGCATCAATAACTGGGAGTGAATGCAGAAAAAGCCAAACCAGCAGGGACCTGGAATCCCTCTTCACTAATTTTACACAGTTGAATTTATATTTGAAAGACTAGAATTATTCCAGTGATGATTTATATAACTAAAGAAAGCAAAATCACTAAACTCTTGACAGATACATAAATAATTTATAAATCTATGAACTGGTCTGGAGAAGTGCTTCAGTTTGTGCCATTTAAAAAAGACAAATGTGATCCACATGTGCAAGGAGACAGAGCTCACTGAATTACTGCTATTAGAAATAGAAAAAATTTAATGCTGTACAGCGCAGTTGTATTTTATATGTGTCTGTATATATATACACAAACATCTAAGTATAAAGAACCAACATGCAAATATGTGTATAATTATTCCCCTATTCTGCATATGATTTCCATTATTCTGGGAATGGATTTAGTAACTGAATACAATTATTAAAATGAAAGGACATTTTTGTATATTGTCCCCCCTTTGAATGAAAAGATCCCTGCATATGTAATTTTGGGAATGAATCTTATAGCTGCACTATTGACCCATAGGCAAGACTTTCCCTGGGTCTGAGGTGCTGGTTTCTCTGCACATAACTATTATTTGAATTTATTGCAGAAGAAACATTTGGAAAGAGCAATTATCTGAAAATCATTATTTTAAAAAATCAACTACCATCATAACAGCAGAAGATATTTTAAGTCAGTGAGCATTCTTCATACTCTTGAATGTATACAAGGAATAGCTGACTAATATCTAGCCATCTACTATATGTTTTTCCTTCTGTTTTGCACCAGGATACATCTGATGCAGTAATTAGTCATCACAGTGACAGAACTCTACTTGCTCCACCAAATAATAGCAAGTTCTAACCAAACTGGATTATGATTGCAGTGCCATTGTCAGTGAGCTGTCATACCTGAAGAAAACCCAACTTTTGAGCATTACCTGTATTTTTTTCCAAGTAGTGATTTTTCCTTGGGCTGGAAATGTTTGTAGGCATCTCTGCTGTGTGTCGAATCTAATGTGCTAAGGATGCTCCTTAGGTTGAAGGGTCAGCTGGCAGAGCCTGGGCAGAGCCTGGCATTTAGCTGCTATTTCTGCTTCTCACATCCCCTTCACAGTTTGCTTTTTGTCTGAGAAGCTGTTGGAAACATAAGCAGGATACAGAGAGGAAGAGTGGTGCTGTTCCTTCTCCTGCTGTGGTAGGAGCCTCGCAGCCCTCAGAGATGTCTGGCAGGGGAGCTGGATCCTCTTCCAACTTCAACACCTTTGTGAACTTCTATGACACTTATTCCTGTGCTGATTCATCTTTTTTCTCTGATAACCCCCTAGCCATTTTCCAGCTGACAAAAACATAGGCTTTGAAGGGAGTTGTGAAAATGCTATTTGATGATTTATTAAATAAATACCATGCAAGATTATTTTTTGTTTTATAATGCAAAGTTTCTAAAGCTTGGGAAGAGGTAAGGGCTGGAGTTCTTTTCCTATGAAAGATGCATACACAAATGAAGAGAACACCAAAAATTACAGAATAAAGCAACTGTGAGTTTCATAACTATGAAGCACAAAATGTCATAGAGCAGATTAGGCATTTATCACGTATCACCTCAATAAATTGTAAGATTTTTGTCCTTTAAGTAACTGTGAAAGCACTAAACCAAGAACTTCTGCCAGGCTGAGGGAGAGGGAATGGTTCTGTAACCTGCTGCCAGCAGTGACACTGTGCAGGAGCTCGGTCCAACCCAATCAGCTCTAAGGAGAGCAGATTGCAGGCTGGTTGAGTTGTGCATGTAGGTCAGATAAAATATTGCAGATAAACACCCAGAACAAAGCTGGTCATTGTACTAATTCCTGCTGAGCAGATTCTCAGAGCAGAAAGCAACTTGTAGAGATGGTTTTAATTTATTCACTCTTGGGTATCAGCAGTGGTATCCTGGTTAGCTCCACAATAAATCTATAGGACCACAGACTGGGGAGATTGGTCATATCTGCTGTTCACTGAACAAGGACCCAGTCCTGCTAATTTTTAACCTTATCACTAGCTTTCATTTGTTTTGCTTACCAATAATTTTCTCACCACTGAAAGCATTTAAGTGAATATTCAGTACTGTGTAAAGGTTTTTGAGTGAAGTCCTGGCCTGTGACGGAAGGGTAAAATGCCAAGCATTACCTACCTCAGACTCCATCTACAATATTTAATGGTAAAACCTCTCCAAGAACTATGGTCTGGAGAGCTCCAGAACTGAATGGCTTTAATATTTGACTATTCTGGCATTTTTCTTTTGATTCTGAAATATGAGCAACCTAAAAGACATTGCATTGTCAAGTGGAGCTGGAAAGAGCTTTCTACTGTTTTTCTGGTGAAGCTGTTCACGGTATAATTGATCAAAAGTGGCCATAAAACAGGTGTCCGTGATCTAATATTATGTACAGAAGAAAGCATTGTCAACGTCTTTCATTTGAAAGATAAAAGAAATATCTTTGCCTTCAAAATCTGATTTTTAAGTAGCATTGAGTAACTTAATGACAGTGAAAGCATGTATGATGTGTTACAATTTTCTGTCACTTCTAAATTTAAACCAAAAATTGCCTTAGAGCTGAGAACACTTTTGAATTCCAGAGTGATCATCTCTTCAGCACCACCTACATCCCCAGTGCCGATGTCACCTACTCCCTTTGGACTCCAGCTCTTCAAGTCAGTACTTTGGAGTACAGAGCTGACCCCATTTAGTAAATAGTCTGACATTATTTGGAAAACCTACTTATTAAGTTTTTAAAATTTTAAATAATCAGAGCCAGCTGTCCCAGTTCATAGCAAACTCACAAGCTTGCCAGAATGCTGATTCTCCTCCTACTATTGTTGAATTGTTACTTTTTTTTTCTGTCTTACTAACATTCATTTCTCATGCTTATTAGCCAAGGCTGTGAACAATGAGAAGAGGCTGAGACTTCTACCAAGCAACAGCTGTGCAAAACTGAGTTAATAAAATGTAGCAAAGCTTTTAAAAGAACTGAAAAATTCAGCACACAATTTCCCAATGGTTATCATGAGGCATAATGTTTCAAATTTAATCTGAAATCTCCCTTGTATGGAAACAACTTAGGGCTTGGGTTTTGGGTTTTTTTTGAAACAATGTGAGACTTATACGCTAATTTGCTTAAATTTCTTTTGAAGCATCAAAGGAAAACATCAAAACTCCTTTCATCCAACTAGAGAACAATTTGTTTTGAAGACCTTCAAGAAGCAGGATGTATTAGCCTAGTGCTCAGGCTGGGCCAAGCTAAATATACTCTGCCAGGATCCAGTGATGCATTTTGGACACCAGAACCTCTCAGCCTTTCAGTGGGGAGGTCTCATTGCCACCCCCACCTTCTCTTCCCTCCCCTATCCTCACCTTCCTCAAGTCTTATTTATTTATGTATTTATTTATGTATTTATTTGTTGGGTTGTTCTGGGGTTTCCCCACTTCTATTTGATGTTGGGTCAGGAAATAGTGCTCACTGCAGCTTGTAAGAATTGTGAGAGCATGTCTGAGCAATGATCCAGAAAAGCGTGAGCTTGTGTCCATAATTTATCTGTACCTCTCAAAAGAAGGTGAAAGTGTGATCTTATGGCCAGTTATGAGCAACTCAGCTCCTTAGAGAAATTTCTCAGATCTTATTAGCTATAGCTTTTATTTCTGGTGCCTAACCTAAATATGAAAGTTTTCACAAATTTAAATATCTACTCCCATAAAAATTCATTAATTCTTATTTGTGCTAATGAAATCTACAGCTTTGGTTGTGCATTTCTGAACTTTTCTATTACCTTTAAATTAATTTTTAATTGCTCATTGAAAAGGTGTCATGTACTGAAAAACAAGCCATCTGTCTTGCATCATGTTTTTCTTGGCCATGTTTAAGTTTTCTAATGGAATAACAGTTAAGAATAATTTGTAATTTTAGATTTTTCTTGTGATGTCCACTGTTATCTTGTTGGCCTTTTGTTTTCTTTGATTACTATTGCAAAGTTGAGCAGTGTTTTTAATGCTATTTCAGAGTGATACCTTAGATGCCAACCTATAAGTTTTATACTAATTAAATCAACAGCAGCAATGTCTAAACCACTTGGATGATTTCTCAGACACAGATTTCATCTGTCAGCAGCTGCTCAGTCACAAACTCTGAGTTTCTTCTACCTTCCTTGAGGTTTCATTGCTCATGGTCTCTCTGAAGCCTATAAAAGAAATTTAAAAGTGCAGCTGTACCAGTGCAAGAGAGCCATGGCTGGGTAGTGCCACTCTCATCCCACTGAGAGGTGACCACCTCCTTTCTGCCTCCTGGGATTTTTTCACTTCTCAGTAGATGAAAATGCTGTTTCTAGGGGTGTGCTGGCACACCCCATCCTGGAGCATGCCAGCACGAGAGGCAAAGCACAGCCCATGTCAGGGGAAGGTGGGGATAGGGGAGGGAAGAGAAGGTAGGGGTGGCAATGAGACCTCTCCACTGAAAGGCTGAGAGATTCTGGTGTCCAAAATGCATCACTGGATCCTGGCAGAGTATATTTAGCTTGGCCCAGCCTGAGCACTAGGCTAATACATCCTGCTTCTTGAAGGTCTTCAATACAAATTGTTCTCTAGTTGGATGAATAGAGTTTTGATGTTTTCTTTTGATGCCTCAAAAGAAATTTAAGCAAATTAGCAGAGCAATCTCTACCTAGCAGTTTAGAAAAGTGGAAAATGAAAAATCTAAGGCTGGCCAAAAGGAAACAGCCTTGCTAGACAACTTTTCCAAACCTAAAATTATGCAAATTTTAGATAAGTTTTTTAATGCAGGTATTTGAATCCCAGTGTGTCTGACCTGTTCAATTCACAATTTGATATAACAGCCAAATGGTCCAATTTATTTTATGTATAAGAATTAAACGTGCTGAACTTTTTCCATAGGATAACATAAAAGTCACTCTATATATACACATATGCATATACATAGAGAGTAGAGTTTAATTCAAAGAGATGAAATTATATGAAATTTGGATTTAAGGGATTAATTCTTGAATTCATCTTTGAAAATGTCAGCCTGTAGAGAAAATTGTATTTCTCACTTATGTAATCTTTGGCATGTTTGCTTTTCCTAAGTGACTATTGCTTTCTGATTTTCAAATGTGAACTTTAAAAATTTTAATGTAATTGGGTGGAACAAATAAGAAACAAAAGATGGAACAAATGTAGAGGTGAGCATTGTATTTAGCTTGACTGACTTTTTAAACTGAGAGGACCAAGAGAAAATGAAACAAAAATCAATGTCTCTGAATGCAGCTTACACAGCAGCAGACAAATTATCTCCTATATTTGCAAGATCACACACTTAATGGATTGTGTTTTAAGGGTCTGACAGAGTTGTATTTGGCTTTTTTCATTTTGGGAAAAATCTTAAGACAACCAACAACTCCAGCAGTCTCAGTCTTGGTACTCTGCTTTGGTGTATGAGCCAGACTACTAATGTTCTCTTAAAAAAACCCCCAACAAATCTTCAACCAACCAATCAACCAACCCACCCCCTGCTCCCAAACTCGGAAGAAAAGCATCAGATCAGCGATTTTTCTTCTGAACAATACCATTATTTTCCTAGACTGATAAAATAAGCCACTGGTTTACTATGTAAAGAAGATAAAAATGTGCTGGGTTTTCCAAGCTTAGAATTCCTGTGTGTATACCATGTCTTCTTGGGTACATTTATACAGTTGAAACTGGAGAAGACTCCTGTTGAATTCACTACTTGTGTGTAAATGTCTCCTGAAAGCTCTTCTTCTGTACTTTTTTTTTTTTTCAAACTCAAAATACAAGTTTAAAAGAGTTTAACTGTAGTGAAGCTTTAGCAGGAGCATCTCGAGAAACAGCTCAATTATCCACTGGCTGTGTTTCTCTCAGGTCATGGAAAAAGCAGGGTTAATGCAGCTTAGCCTGCAAGGAAGAGGGCTCTAGTGACTGGGGCTGTGCATGATTGCTTACTGAGCTGTGATAACTTGATTAGGAGCCCAAGTACCAAACACTTGCCATGAAATTCACCTTTCCACAGAGCTCACTTTCAATTAAAATCACTTGCAGAGAAAATTAACTATGGACTCAAACCTGAATGTTTAACTGCATGAATGTTTACATTAACAAACCTGCTGCAGTTCTGGGTCTATGTATTTCAGACTTCTAGATCTTATATGAACTCTATTTACTGAAGTTATACTGAAACGAACAGGCATTTCCTAAGCATGCTTTACTTGGATTTGTTCTTCCTGCTGTGTGAGGTGATGTGAGTTCCAATAGTTTATATGGTGATATCTGTAAAGAAAAGCACATAAAAATAGTCAAATGGAAGAAAGCAAATTTCAGAGTTGGTTTTGGAGTGGATTTTTTTACTTTTTAAAAGAAAAATTCACTCTGAAGATGAAAATTACCCCATATGGATTATTACTCACATCTTCCCCCACTAGAAAGCAGATCCTTGTGGAGTGAAAATTGGCTTCAAAACCTGAAGCATGAAATTCAACATTTTATACATCTTTCAGATTTTGGTTTTTGCATATCCTTCTAGCAGAAATAGTCACTTGACTGAATTTCTCATCAGAAAGTAGAGCTGTAGCAACTCAAACTCATCCTTTGCAAATGACAACTTTCTGTGAAAAACCTCACCAGTTTCAACAATTCTCATTAACAGTTATTACTACCACTAGCCAGTTTTAATAATTTTCTTTACACTGTTAGCTGTGTTTTGATTTCTAAAACCCAGTATAAACATAGGAAAGAATGAAGTGTGGAATCTGATTTAAGAATCAAAATATAAACAATGCTTTAAAAAGGATACAGTTTCAGGGACCATTTTCTTCTCATAACTCCCAACAACCCAGCTGCAGAGTTCACAATGACTTGGGTCATCCAGATGTAGGACTGAACATTCTTGTATTGGGACATGCAAATACCCCAGGGAACTGAAACATGGTTCAGATTTACCCAGAACAAAATCCACATCATTTAAATTTTATTCCAAATGTTTATTTTGCAATCACTGTGCACAGACATAGCTGATCATACAGACCTGTGGTACCCATACAAACACCTCACCCCCGTGGCACCACGCAACACTTGCTGACAAACACACTGGCTATAGACAATTTGATACATTCAACAAGAAAAAGCAAATGACAAATTGCTGATATTTTCCATTTTGTCCTCTCATGGCTGGAGAAGTTATAGCAGCGTAATAATGGAAAAAACTTCATGGAACAACTTCAAGAACAACACAAAACTCTCATTAGGGTCAGAGATGACAAAGTTAATGAAGCACTGGCACACCTGAAACTTCCACAGCCCAAGGAAGAGGACACTTCCCTGGCCAGTGAACAAAGCACTAGTTTAGCCTGGAATTGCTTTTAACAAGGATAGCAACAAAAATCTGGTGAGATGTGGAGCCCCTGTCCCACAGTGTACCCAGTCTGTAGCAGCTCTTTGCAGCCACACAGAAAATGTGTGCCCATCTCAGGTAGGACAAGAGGTGGGCAAATGAGATTGCAGAAATGAAAACATCACCCCTTGCTGTTAATGCTGTACAAGCCCCCTGAGCTGTGATAGGAAATTCTATCAAGACATCTACCTATGCATTCAGAGCTGGGCTCCAAATGCAACTGTAGGCAACTGTAAGATGATTTTATCTTGTTGCAGAAGTCCTAACTTCTGATACAGCTGCTTTTTCAGGTCAGCATGATATTTAATTGAAGTTATCTAATGGTAACCTATTCAACAATGTCTATAATGTACATTAATGAACACAACTAAGTGCTAAATTCTTCTCATTCTAATAATACTTGTTTCCAATCTTGTCACCTAGGCTCAAAGCAGATCTCATCATACCATGTTAGTAGCCCTAAACACAAGGTAAGGTAATTCCCAGTCTGAATGAGAGGGTCTGAATTTGCCAGTCTTGTCCTGCAGGCAAAAAAGGAAAATTTTTTTCTTAAAATTGTCTGGAGGCCTGGCATTCACACTCATTGTTTACACAGCCAATCACTTAGCAAGACTCATGTAACACATGGAATAAGGAACTAAAGGCACTGAAAGGTAATATTTTCATTTACTATATATATAATTTTATGGGTAACCACTTATTAAAATAGCATTTTTCTTCATTTTTCCCCACAATATTTGATTAGCTTCCATCTATGACTGTCAGTTGGTGCAATCTTGCTTCACTCTCTTTCTGAATAGTAGCACCAAACCCATAAATTTTAATTTTTCATTCTTAATTCTCTTTCTCATATATATTTCATTTTCTTACTGCTGTACCTCTATCCCAGTAAAAAAACCCATAAATTCTGGCATAAAAGCACCCATCAATTTTTTGTCTGTTACCTAGTAGTGAAATTACCCTATTAGGTCAGCTTACAGTGCCTGCAGTAAATATGCCACATACAAATAAATCTCAATATAAAACCATATATATAAATTAGTAGTAACAGCTGAACATTAGGATCTCTGATTTTAATTTACAGTAAATTTACAGTGTAGAACAAAACAAAACACAGCTTATCACTTGGAGAAATACAANATTCCCCATCATGGGCAAGGACACCTTCCACTAGAGCAGGCTGCTCAAAGCCCCATCCAATCTGGACTTGAACAATTCCAGGGATGGGGCAGCTACAGCTTCTCTGCACAGCCTGTTCCAGTGTCTCTCCAGCCTCACAGTAAAGAATTTCTTCCTAAAATCCAACCTCAATCTACCCTCTCTCACCTTAAAGCACTAATATTAAGCCATTGAATGTTAGTATATATCTATATTTTGAATGACTATATTCACATATGCATACATATATGAATATATATGCAAATTTCCTCACAAATGAAAGGAAAGATTAGTAAAGGAAAGATTAGTAAATATAACTTGTGGAAGCATTTGACTCTACCTACATGCTGTACTTTCTTCTTGTGTCTTACTCCTAACTGAGAGCAGCTCTAAGGCTTACTGGTTTTCATATAAAACAGATATTTAACTTAAAAGTTCTTATTACACCTCAGCATCCAAGTACCTAGAGGGATCAAGAAAAACTGTTAGCAAAATTACAAACTGTAAAGATGATGTTCATTAAGAAAAAAATCCCATGAATTGTTCACCAAACCACTGAGAGCCTGCTGAGTCTTCCTCTTAGGAAATCAAACAGTTTTACAAAGCTTTAGACAGCTTAGAAACTTATTAACGTGAACTAGGCCTGGTGCTTCAGAATCTAATGCCAAAATAAAAATCAGTGTTTAAGCAAAAAATAGGCACCCAAATTCCTATGCAGAGATATGAGTATTAAGAACTTGTTAGGTTCTTAAGAAATTATCAGGTCTCAGGGGAATTTGAGCTCCTAAGAACTTCTTTTAAAAGGAATTTGAAAATAAAAGCAATAAACAAAAAAATTTAAAAACCCCAACCCTTGGAACACTTAGTAGCTGGAATTTTTGTTTTAATAGTATACCCTACATATACCATCAGAGTTCTCCCACTTCGCCATGAGGATTAGTTTTCTTTTCATATTAAAGCTTCTAAGTTCATTCTTAAAAAATAAAATTATATAAATATACATGTCCAGAGAAATGCAGTGCCAGCAAACCCAGAAACTAGAGACACCTCTATAACTAGTGAATCAGGATATGCAAGTGAGACAAGGAAACTCATCAGGACCCAGAGCTGCCCATTTATGGGAAGGTGGGAGATATTCAAACAATGCAACTGAAAGTCAAAATAGCTGGATAAGAAATGGGAGGAAGGGGAGTGTCATCTCAGTTCCCATGGGCAGTTTGAATGACATCTTGGGAAACATGGAGATATATATTCTGGTGCCATTTCAGGTTTGCTTCTCAGCAGACCCCCACTGGGATCTCTTCCCTTTTCCCTGCCTCCTCCTCCTCATGGAGAGAGCAGAGGGGTGCTCAGCCAGCTGCTGCCCACAGCCCTGGCTCCCCACTGACACTTCACTTCCCCAAGTCTGTACTCCCCACCCCATTCACCACAGCACTTGCTTCACAGGTGCCAAGGAAACTCCATCTCATCTATTTTATCAGTTGCCACGCCTCCCACCCCTCACTGTCTCAGCCATCACCCCAGCTGCTAATGAGTTCACCCACACTCACTTGGGACATTTTCAAAGGGGAAGCAGTTCATGGTGTTGTAAAATATACACATTGTGCACTGCTGTAAATGAAAAGAGCACGCTTTCTCCCATCCCCTGAAAGAGCATCCTGGGATTAAACAATCCCTTTTTTGGTTTCCCCATTGTCCACTGAAGATGTGAAATTCGATTCTTGCTCTTCACTTGATTTCCTCTCCCCTGGGTAGTGTTTCATCTCTTGCATTTCTAAAGTTACTTTATTCCTTTTGGCAAATGCTTGGCTAATCTCATGAAATGTCTTATTTTTTGTTTCAGGCAGGACAAAAAACAGGTAGGTTGCTCCTGCAAAGCAGATGCCAGCAAACACTAAGAAGCAGTAGGTCTGTAAACCAGCCTGTGAATAGAAAACAGAAGAGATGGTCATCATAAAAGAGAAGAAATTAAGAGGAAAGGCAGGAATGGTTTGAAAAAAAAATGGGGTGTATGGAGCAATTTTAAACCAAGTACAGTATATGCTGGCACTCATTGCTAGTCAGAGTGCTGAGAAGTTCATAAAAATGTATGAATTTGGTTCTTCCAACAGTGCCTGTGGCCTGTCGACAGCAAAGCAGGTTCCTGGCAAAGGCGCAGAGCTGCAATCTGGGTGTTGCTGGAGACACCAGTCTGAGCTGAGGCAGCTCAGCAGAGCAGGTGGCAGCAGGGCTCCTGCACTGTGCTGAGTGAGCCTGGCACTGCTGGGGCCTCTGGAAGCCAGGCAGATGTGTCCCTGGGCTGCTCTGCACACTCCCTCCCAGCTCCCAGGCACAGAAACTGAGGCACGCTTCAGCAGTGCTGGGCACCTCTACACAACCCATGGAAAACCTGCCACAGCCAGGAGTGTCTTTATCACAGCAGTTACAGGCTTTGAGATTTACAAAATAAACGAGGAAAAAACCCAATTGGCACACATTTGTTATCACTGTTATCAAATAACACATTTGTTATCATTCCTATGGTTATGGGAGTTCACAGCAGGAAAAAAAAATTCCATAAAATGCGTTTCTTTTCATGCTAGAAAATGTAAGAGTTAGTTAAGGGAATGCAAAGTACAGACCATATTTGAATGTTATGGATTTTTCTTCACTGCAAATATAAAGAGAGTATATTTAAAGAAGTTTGTTTATAGATTGATTACAAAGGCTCCAACGAGCCAGCAGGAGTTGAACTTCACTGAAACCTAAGTATTTCTTGCCTGGTGATTATTAGATTATTTTACAGCCATTGGTTACTTTTACACAGTGCAGTTGTGAAAAAACATTTGATAATTACAATATTGCTATCTGGCTTTTATTGAACTTGGAAGAGGTTTGACATTATGGCTCCGGGGAAGCCACTTGGAACCTTTGAGGAAACCTCCCTTCGTCCTCTATTGATTTACACTCTCAAACATCCAATGAACCCAAATTTTTGGACTTTCTTTTATTATTCAAGACTGAATTAAACCAGAAAGTGTATTTCCAACACCAAAAATAAGGCAACATTTCTGTGGTGCCTTGTGTGAGGTCATGAACAGCCAACCCAAGGAGAGTTGGACTCCTCACACACCACCTCAGGTGCTGCAAGGCTGAGGTTACCCCAGGGAAAACCACTCAGGACAGAGGAAGCAGACCTGCCTTCCTAAACATGCATATTTATAGATGCCATTAAAGGTAAGTGACTGAAGTAAGACAGAACTAGACAGTGCTGCAGCCCTGATTTTGCACATTTTTGTAGTACACTCTCATCATCATTAACCACACCAGTCCTACACTGCAGGCTGGTTTAAGTCCCTGCTTTGGGTGCTCAAGGTGTATGCAGTTCCTAGAACTGTTTTTATGTTTCACTTGCTCATTATACAGCATGAGTGGTGTGCAAGAAGAGCATCAATTCCTGTGTGGAATAAGAAAGAAAAAAATGGAAAAAACCCTTTCCTGCAGCTGCTTTTTAATACCATGGCTGATTGCCAGCCTGCCCAGTTACAATGTTTTCTGTTTCTGCAGGTAATTCATTACCTGGTTCAGTGCTTCAAATCCAGCCTGTAATAGGAAAAGCAGGCAAGTGCATTCTCTGATATTGTCTATGGACTCCAGAGATCACCAATGTTTTTTCATTAAATCCTAGAAGCATGAAGTCCTGAGCAACCTGACAATCACAAGTCAAACAGCATGGGTGATGCAGGGGAGAGGAAATATTCCAGCATGGAACAGATAGAACTTCCAAGCTTATACCGAGGCAGAAACAAGCAGATATACTAGACAGGAGAAAATAATTTTGCTGTGCCTCATAAATCATCCTGTCATGCTAAGAATTTAAATTTTACATCTGGATCTTCTGCATTTGTAATTGTTGTTCAGCTGAATGGCAGAGTTTCAATCCAGAATCATGTTTTTCACTTTCTAAGATTTCTCTGAATTACATCTTTTCCATGATGAAAAAGAACCATTAATGCTTCATATGAATAAACCTGGCAAACAAATGTAATAAGTTACCTGCACTTCTTGGTGGTGCAGCCACAACTTTGTCCCACCTTTCTTATTCCTCTTTATTTCTTTGCTGTCCATGAGCTAAATAAATCAGTGCTTATTATCTTTTATTCATGTCTCTGTAAGCCTGTTGCAATTGAACTAAACACTCATGAGTGTGTGTTTTATTTGCAATTATTTTATATAATGTATTTATTTTTAATAATCATACTCTTCCTAATTTCTGCAGTCCCTTAAGAAGTTGCCCTCAAGGACCTTCAACTGAAGTTTCACAGAGAATAAACTAAAAATTAAATTTTGTTATAAACCCTACAAGTCAGTTTTGTAGGGCTTATACAAGGCTGCACTTGTGTCCTGCAGGATTTGTCCAACAGGCCCATAATTTCCAGATAGGAACACTGCAATGTGACCACAAAAACCCTTTTGTCACCAGCCATTCTTCAGTCATAACATTTCCTTAAAGCTGGTTATTATTTTTCACTCATGGGGAAGAAAACCACTCATTCATAAACCTTTTGTAACTCATCCAGAGTTCAATTCATATTGTCCAAACTTGCATTTGGCACTGAAGAACATCACATGTCAATTACATTACTTGTTATAAGCATGAAACCTTTTACCTGCATTGTATACTGATAAAGGATGTAGGGCAGAAATACAGGATAAAGAGGGAGGAAAATGTCAAGTCACAAATTCCAACTCATTAAAAACCTTCAGTGGAACATGGGTGGGATACAGTTCAGCCTAGGTGTTTAAATCATTTTTATCTGTTTCTGATGTCTTTTGAATTGCCTGGTGCTGGAGAAAAGATCTGAGAGGTGAAGCAAGCAATAGATTGGTCAAAATATGTCTGACATGCCCATCAGGGGATCTGGAAGGTGAGATAATGTGATGGAAAACCAGTAAATGCTGAGCTATTGAACAATGGCCACTACAGAAAAGGTACTGTTAGATCTGACAGAAAATTGGATCTGTCTTTTTTCCATGAGATTACTGTACTTTCTTTTCTTTATATTGGATATTATTTATATTACATCCTTGAAACTTGTATCCCTCACTTACTCTCTGAAACCACCAGTCTTCCAGCTAATCCGTAGTTGCTCTTTGCTGTTTTACTCCTTCCAGCTTGCTAGAGATGATCCTGCTGCTGCTACTCTGGAAGTAAAACCCCAGAATATTGCTTATCTCAGGCTGAGGTGGGAGTATAAATCTGATGAAACACTTCAAATAAATCCTTGGTGACAAAGCATGGATTCTCTGAAAGTCTGGATATTTGGGCCAACAGACATGGATAGTCTCAGGATTGTTCAGGGATATGTGCATTGCCAATGATACAAGAATAATAACAACATATATGATAAAATTGAAAAGGCAAGGTTTTTTTATATTCTTTGTGACCTACTATATGGGGAAAAAGTCTCTCTTCAAAAACCTGAAAACTTATATCCACCTGAAGAATAGCTTGATTCCTTAGCAAAATTCACCACCTCTGAACAGCTAGAAGGGGCAGCAAAAAGAGGAAGAGAATGTCAGGGGAAGAAGTAAAAACAAGACAATTCTGAATGGAAATTCTAAGTAAATAGAGAAAAAATTCAAGGGAAGTATGTATTTTCTGTAGTTCACCGTTTTCTCACATAAGGACAGGTTACTGTCTCACACTCTGCTCCAAGCAGCAGCAGCAGCAATCCTGGCCATGCAGGAAGCACCAAAGCAGCCCCATCCACATCCCACTGACACATCCACTCACGCTGGTCTCTGCACACTGCCTGCACGTACTGCTCAGCTTCAGAACATGCTGCCACCTTCACAAAGCTGCTTCCCTTTCCCCAGCACCAGGCAGGCTTACCAGAGCTAGGAAAAGGTTCCTTTAGCAATACCTGGAGCCAGTGCACCCTTAGAAACCCAAAGGTCAGCAGGAAGTCAGAACAAAGCACTACAACAGCCCATGCTTCCCAGCTGTTTTCCCTTAGCATCTCCTTAAGATTAACCTCCTGCAGGAACAGCCAAGGTTCAAAGTTGAGCAGAGTTTCAGGTGGTTGCCTAAATAACAGCAGTGCTGCCTCTTGATAGGTATCCACTCAGAGCCAAGGGCAGACACACAGGTGAGGAGGATCCTCCAAGGGCCAGGCTTTCTGAGGGTCACCTGCCCTCTCAGGTGTACAGGGGAGGGCAAAAGGACAGCAGACACACCTATTGATGAAACCACCCGAGGCAAGCACCTGCTTTGGCAGCAGACTAATAAAACCTCTTCAAAGCAGGATTTATATTGGATTTTTCAAGGCTGGTGAGGGCTATTTTTATACAGGATATTTAATAGTTAAGCATAAACTTTTAAATGCATCACCTTCTATTTTCATACCAACTTTCTAAGGAAGCTATTTGAAAAACAGCATTTCTGCAAATTCTGGCCAGCTGAATCCTGAATGACTCATTTTTGTCTTCTCTTTGCTGCAGATGATCAAGGTTTTGTATTTGTGGGGAAAAAAAAAGAGGAAAACCAAGAAGTGATTTACCTAAGACACACATGCAATTACCACAAAAAAGAATCAAAGTTGAAGTAGTCAGGCAATTCCCCCAAAGCAGAACACAGGCATGGCAAGCAATCAGGCCTGACTTTGAGGATGAGATAGAGCTGCATAACTGAGGTATATGAATAAGCAGGTGCAGCTTTGTCACATTTTCTTAAGCAAAGAGATGAACAAACATATCCCCAGCTTTAGTGAGGGGCAGCTATACACATTACAGAGAATGTACAGGCATTTCCCCCACGTCCCTTTAAATAAAATACTAAAGAATACCTAATTTTTAACATTATGAATTGACTTGAAGTGCCCAAAATGAATCAGCAAAAGAGCTATTTTTTTTAAAGCTAAAAAGTAAACTGAAACAAATAAAAAAACCTATCATTGAAATGATCAGAATTCTGTTTCAAATTTAAAAACCTGCACAATTTGCCATTTCTGAAGTAATCTAGCTGAGAACAGTCTTCCTGTTAATAGCTTACATGCTGTGAACACCATAGTCTGGGGGATCTAAAAGTAGTTGAGAGGAACATCATTACATGTTATTTAACAGTGGTTGCTTACTGACTTAAAACACTCTGTAGCAAAGGTTAAATTCTAAGCAGGACTGTGATACCGGAAATGAGAAAATAGATGTTCTAGGACAGATACAGCAAAATAAATGAGCAAATGAACAAATTCTGAATCAATTTAACAAACTTAATACAATAATATTTCTAAAACAGGACTTCTGGCTCTTCCAGCAAATGCCAAATGGGATTCTAAATTCTCAACTTTCAAAGTCACAGCCCTTGACACTAGCAATGGGTTCTTGCATTTGGAAGATGCCATGAAGATTAGTATCATGAGATGTGGGACAAACTGGCTTTTTGAGTGGTGAGGTCAAATGATAATGGTTCTATGTCTTACAAAATTGATCAGCAGAAAAACTTTTATTCATGTAGACATTTGACTTCACTTTGCTTCAAACTGATACAACCCAGTGAAACAAATGGATAAGAGATTGTGTCCTTCACCCTTTGTCCTTCTTCAGTTCCAGACATAATTTAAGGTTCTGCTAAAAGTGCAGGACAATGAAGAAGGACAGAGCACCAGAGTATAATGTATGAAACATAATTCCTAAGTAAAAAATGGAGACATTTTTAGACATGAACTACAATTTCAGCCATGACCCTCACACACTCACTATCTCCTCATAAAAATTGAACAGATCCTTATATTGTATCCCTGAAAGTGGGTTGCTTCTAATTAAGATAAGCACATCTAACCCTCAGATAGCCCACATTTCATTTTCTCATCTTTGAGGGGAACTTTAGCCACTTCCCTTAATAGAGGGACACTGTCATTACATGAAACATCCAATGCATTTGAAGAAGCTTAAAATAGTTTGGCTGAGGGAAACTATGATTAACTCTGCACACCTATGTTATTGAAATCCTTGTGCTGAGTAATGGAAAAAGTCAAGGGATACTATTACACAGTAAGGAAATTATAAGGACAACCAAAAGACAATCTTGCTGAGGCATGAATCTTGAGGCATGGGAAATAAAATCTCTAGAGTAAAAACAAGGAAGAAATGGAGTAGAAGTAAAACAGATCCCCCAGAAATAAGTATAATGACTCAGAAGTATTACTTCACAGGCACAAATAAATTAGTTTCCAAAGGGAGGAAAATAAACTCACGTACAAATCTTTGCATTGTACTATAAGCAACCTGAACTAAGGATTTAAGGCTTGTAGAACCTTTATCCCACATGATGCTGAGCTTCATCTGGATCACAGATCCAACCAGATTATTTTGGTCAAACCCTGGTTAAGAGTAAAATCAGTTTTCCATATAGCAGTCCTGTGATCATAACTGGGTATTTCTTTGAAATCGCTGCCTGTTGGAAACATTTGTATAAGGAGGAAAGTCTGAAGATGAGCTGTTCTTGAAAATTAAAAATAGAAAATAAAATACATAGCAATTTAAATATTTCTTGAATATGTGCTGGATAGACAACGTGACTTTGACATCAAAAAAAGACTTTGCACAGTTTTCTAGAAAGAGAAACTATTATGACAGAAAGATTCTGGAGAAATCTGCTATTTTGTCCTACAGTATAATAATAATTTACCATATAGTCTTTCAGTGCGTCACAGAAATCTAATAGAACAATTTGAAATATGACATAAAAATGTATCAGGATGTAGTGAAAATAACATGCTGTGAAATTATTTCCTAATGTTTAATAATTCTTTGTATTGACACAATGCATTACAAAAAGTAAACAGAAACTTTCTCTAGATAATAGGTAATTTAAGGTTCTGCTACACCGTTGGGTTACTGAAGTCTATCCATGCAAACTGACTGCTAATGAAAAGTATTGCTTCAACACAAGCCTGTTCTAAAGCACCAAAAGTTTTCCAGCCTTTTAGATTATACTTTATTATTATTTTATATATTATTTAATTATACTTTAGATTATACTTTCCTGCTGGTTCGTTGTTCCTTGTGCCTGCTTCATCTCATTGCACCCATTTCCACATATATATATATATATATATACATTCTAATTTCTGATTTACTGGGTCCCTGTTCACATTTCAACACCTCAAATAGGTACGAGTGATGAGATGGAAGAGAAGATACATTCAAATTTTTTTTTAATTTGTCAAGGATTAATTTGTATACTATTCAATCTCATCCATATATTTTAATGTATGACTCAAGCCACTCTTTGATTATATTTATCTACAGATAAATGGTGAAGTAAGATGGTTGAAGGGCAAAAATCTAGTCATTTAAGTTAGTTAATTAGTGACATTTGGAAAACTAACGACTGGTTGATTTTTTTAAGTAACTCTAAAGTTACCGGATTTGTTTCCCAAATGTTTGGGATAATTTTGTAGAAGCACACCAAGGGTCAAAAAAATGGCTGCTGTTTCTTAAGCAACCAGGTTAGTATTTAAATACACAGACAGGATTATGCATTCATCCTGTGAAGGTATTTTAGAAATAATTTTTCCTGGTTTAGGTTTATAAAATGAGCTAAGAAGAGGATATTGCCTTTCTGTAAAGAAAGAGGTGACTCATAAACTGAATTTTGAGAATAAGGTTGACTGAAATAGGAAAAAAGTTGAAGCTTGGGTTCTAGGAGATGTTCTAGTTTGATCTTGTGAAAAAGCTTTAAAAATCAAAGTCTGAGTAACACTGCTTTCATCTTTAGGTGCAAACTCTAAGCTTTTTTCTCTTTTTAATTTTTCTTTTCTTTAAAAGAAGAAAAAACCCAATAACGCCTTCAAACTGGAAATATAATTTATCTTCATTAAAACTAAACTGGATAATTTTGTAATCACACAACAGGATATTTTTATGACACATAATGATAAATCCCCCAAGGCTACAGCACACTTCAGATGGATGCATGCTAAATCACTCAAAAAAACTTTAATATGCACATGGAAAATTAGAGAATGTAGCTTGACTTTTGTTTTGAATTTACTGAGGGTCTTTTTAAACAGTTTTCACCAGGTGATCTCTCAGGCAGGATTAGCAGAACAAGTAAGGATTGTCCTGGGTTGCGTGAATTCAGATCTGACAGCTGACCAGAGCTCAAAGGGTAATCCCCAGTTTTGTGCAGGAGGCAGAAACTGCAATTTTTGAGAATTGGAATTATTCTCTAAATGTCTCTAGATAATTTAAAAAAAAACCCACAACAAATAAAAATATTCTGATTAAATGCCCCTAGATTTGGGATCAGCTTCCATGGAGGCAGGTGGTGGAACCAGAAGTGCCTGGCCAGCTGGGCTGGAAGGAGGGTCTAATGCAACTTAAACAGTCACTCCCCATCTTCTGGAAGAAAAAGCGGTTAAACCAGACAGAAGCATCCATTTGCTGGATGAGCTGGGGCTGCCTCATGGACCAGGTTTTGTTTTCAAAAGGGAATTGTCCAATTCTTTCTATCACTCAGTACAAGTTCTAACAACCTCAGTGGAAAAGGAAGTATGTCTCTACATCCCTTTGAAAATCTCACCTGGGAATGTCTAAGCTGTAAAGGCCTTCACCATGAAACTGGTGGAAAACACTCATCAATTTCAGTAAGCATGAAAAGATACTCTAAAGACCAAGTAGTGCAATTGCAGTTAATGCTAGTAAATGTACAGAGTTTGGAAAGATCAGACTTTATAATCCTACTGACTTTTGAAGGTAATCCAAATAATCAAAACTACTAGAGATTTGTCCCTGTTAGAAAAAATTTAAATTAAGTGTCAATCTTAGATGATGGGTCAGACTTTATAAGACTTTCAAGTTCTCCCATAAACTACCTCATACAGATAATTTAAAAGAGTACTACATAGTAAAAACAGCTACACTTGTCAAATGAAAAAGAAATATATAAAGTCTTAGAGTATGATAATTTTACTGTATCTGCAAATACTTTTAGGCATGTGGTATTGCAGAATCACATAATTTTCTGTTGCAAGAAGGCACAAACAGCAGCAGCACTTGTTACTCAAATGTCTTCCGTGGCAATGATTTGAGGATCAATCCAAAATCTCTCTCCTGGGTGTGAGGATCTCCAGGTAGCCCAGAGAGTTTACTCTCCCTGTGCCTTTCCTCCATGTCCCTATTATTTTCCTCCATGCATTTAAAAAACCAAAACCTAGGACTTTTTTATTTTGCCCTGTAGTTGTGAGCCTCACTCTTAAACTATAATCTGTGGAACAGGATGGCTCTTTTAAGAGGCTGGACATGGCCAGTCAGGGGACTGATCAGCTGTGTTTCAGCTCCTGAGATGAAGAATCAGCTTCAGTGTGAGCTCCAGAGAGTGCAGACCATCCCTGGGAGAGATTCATGATCAAAAAAAGAACCTCAGCTTCTTTTTTAATTAGAAGCTGCTCGAAGCCTTTTTGCCAAACAATGGCACAACAATAGTGTTGCAGTGTTCTTAGGAATCAGAGCAGGAGAATGTTGTTCTATGTGGGACTTTGATTTTCTTTTTACTTTTTTTTTTTTAAATAAACTTATCTTGATTGAGTATAAACCCCAGTTTATACCCAGTATATACCCAGACATGTGGGTATCACAACCGATCTGTATCACAAACATGGTAGGAATGTCACTGATGTCAATAACAGGATGTTTATTTTTACCTGAAATTTCTTCTGGAATGTCATATGTCCTACTTTACCAACAATATCACAGCACACCATTTATTGAGGATGTTGCATACCTGGATGAAAGGGAAGAGCAGTCCCACTGCGAAGTTGGAGAGCCAGTTGACTGTCCCAGCTATCATGAATGCAGCTGGCCTCTGTGACTGCTGGAAAAACTCCCCAGTGAGGACAAAGGGAATTCCACCTGAAATGGGGTCCAACAAGACAGTGGTTTTAGTGCAGTCCCATCAGCAGAGATGAACAAGCCCCACACCTCCATGGCTAGCACTGCTCTGCAGCTCTTCAGGGCCCTCTGAGACATATTTGTCAAAATCATATTTTAGAGAAGTGACACTTCTTTCTTTCATACCAACACATCTCCTGTTTTACATTCTTTTTGGGAGTGGCAAGCAGGTAACAGAGCAGCAAATCCACGAGAACTTCCAGAGTACCATGTGATGGGCTGTTTATTAAAAATAAGAATGATTGTTTCTACTAAAATGCTTGAAATTCTAAAAATTCAGGTATGCTCCAAAATAGATTTACACCTTAACAGTATGAAAGATGGCTTCAAATAGACTAAGTCCTATTTTTTTGTAACTATTACCCACTTTACTTCAGCAATAAAAAAGACAAAACATTTGCTTCCCTATGTGTATGCTTGTCATTGATGCTTATTTAATGCATTCCCTTACCAGATACTGCTGGCACTTCTGGCAAGGTCTATTTCTCCCATCAGCCAAGGACTCTGACCTCCATAAGAACAGTCTCAGTTGAATATTGCATTTGTCACTCGTGTTTCCTCCCACTTAGGCAGTGGACTATTTTGTACAGCACTGACATATTGTTGACCTGACAGTAACCCCCAGGGAGAAGCTGTCTAGTAGCTAAAAGTCTCAATTTATGATCTTTGTCTTCCTTCATTCCCGTTGGATATTTCAATAGAAATATTTTAATTTTTAGAGAATAAAATATGGATTTTATTTGCTGGTTGGGTACTAATTCAGTTATGTTACACATTAGACATGTGTCTACTTGCAGAATTATTTCATTACAGTTTGAAGAACTGTAAAATTAGCAACATCAGTATTCTGCTCCTACCAGTTTCTAGGTCCTCACGTGTGCTGGTATTACCTGTCTCACCATTCAGATTTGTAGTCAAGACTCATATACACACATGCTGTGTAAGACTTTGTAAGTCTGACCTCTGTTTTAAACATTTTATCAAGTTAGTGTAAACAACAAGAAGCATATTTATACATATATTTACTGTCAAAAACCTCTATATCAAAACTGACTTCCCAAAATATATATAAATTAATAAGAAAACACCACCAAAGACTTGTCCATCCACTGGGTCTTCTCCTTGCATATTTTTCCTTGATCTGTGTGCTGATCTTTTGCACTGCCTTTACCCTTGGGCATTTATGAATACACCTCTAAGTTCATTACAGGGATGCATCCTTCTGTAGCCCCTCGTGCTCAATGGCCCTGAGCTGAAACACAGGCACCAGGAGCTCCTGCAAGCAGTGTGAGCTAGGGACTTGCAAACAGCTAACAGGATGTGCAGATGACATGTGTTGTCAGGCACCCTTCCAGATGCAGAAACCATGAATATGTGCATAAAAGAAAAGCAATGTGATGCAGCAAACAGCTACTCTCCATCACGAGCTAGTGTGACTTGTTGTGAGAACATATCTAAAGTGGTAGCAAAGCCTTCAGCTGAACTTCCTGTGCCAAAGACTGCCAGTATAAATTACACAAAAAAAAAAAAAAGCAGAGAGCAAATAAATTTATTTACTCCTACTTTATACTTAGGAAACTGAGATATGGAGAGTTTAAGCCATCCAAACTGCAACTTTGTATCTTTCTACAAGACTTAGGTAGTATCAGATTTCTGTGACTGATAAAAAGTAACCTCTCCCATCAGCAGTTTGAACATGAAGAACAAGAATCTGAACACGCATAACTTAACAAAATTCAAACAACATGGGGTCTATCAATGCTTGATGGCTTTCAGTGGCCGTTCTATCATATCCTTGGGATTTGGGTTCAAATGGCAGCAATAACACCTGCTCTGTCAGCATCTGGTTTGGGTCTCAAATGCCAGATGAGGCAGCAGTTTGCCAGGACAGTTACCCCTTGGACAGAGGAACAGAAGGATGGAAACAAAGAAATCATGTAAGATGATTTATTTATGATCATTTATTCTGTCATGCCTTTGCTGTAGGACAATCTACAGAGGTGTTGTTGTTCTTGTTGTTGTTGTCAATATAATAAAACGAGCTGCTGGAAACAGCATTTGGAAAAATGCACATTGTACAAGAGAGGAAAAAAGCCAGAGGCAAAAAGAACAAAGTACAAAAGGACAGAAACCTATCAGAAAGCATAAATGTTTTGGAAATAAAAATGCATGAGCACTATCTTGGAAAATGTTCCTTGAAATTCCAATTTAGTTTCTAAGAACATGTAGATTATCATTAACCTTCAAAAATTCTGTGGAAGAACAGGAGGTGTGGCACAGACACACCTCCCAACTTTCTCATGGTGTAGAGAAGCATATCTACAGCATCACAAAACAGAAAAAGTCAGCTTCTGTAGAGGGATGGCTTAAAAGAGTCATAGGGAGGAACCAAGGGGCCTGAAAAGTGGTACATGGGTTATGTGAAACACAGGTCAGGTCTGGGCTCACAAGACATGGAATGAAGTCAGGTCACTGCTGTTGCCACAGGCCTGGAAGGGCACAGACTTGACCTTATGAGGATGAAGAGGAAGAGATGTGAATGCCTGCCAAGGGCCATGCCACTGTGAAGGACACACTCTGCAACTGAGTGAAGTGAAAAAGAATTTTGGGAGAACTGAAGGAAATCTGTAAATTCACAGCCAGTGAAGGCACCTGAGATTAGCTGAGCCTACAGCCCCAGGGTTCCATCCTCAGTCATTTCAAGGTGTCAGAGATGTGTGGAAGGACTCCCTTTCTCCCAGAAGTCACTGCTCTTTGGGATACAAATCTGAGTGCCTGGGGCTGAAGGAAGCTCTATTATGCTTTGGCTAGGTAAGGTGGATCTGAGCAGGGACCACAACACTGTGACATCTCACCAACCACATCTCAGTCAGTCTCTGCAGGGTACCCTACACAGTCACTAGGCCTGATGGGTGTGTACCAGCCTGTGTTCAAACATGGAAACTTGGAAACCACTGCCAAAAACAGTCCAACCAAGCCACTGTATATTTGGAATAGTCTTTAAACGCTTTGCATGAGTTTTGCAACTTTAACACATATCTGAATGTGGGTGAAATAATTCACCAAAAAACTACCTGATGATCTTTCTCATGGAAGATGTACCTGGAATGTCTTTTTCCCTGTAAGGCTTTCCAAACAATTTTCAGTGAAACAGCTTTATTTTAGTTCTGATCATAAAACAAAAAAAAGTATATTAGGATTTCCTGTAGGAGTTTTTTCAGCAAGATAGCTTCCAGACACGAATTTAAATAGGTAATGCATTGACCACATAATTCCAGTGATTAATTTCAATACTTTTTTCTTTTCAGCATTGCAGTGAACATAATGGCATACTGCAGTCCCAGTAAAGAAAGATTGTTACAGGTGTTAGGAGCCTACATCTATTGAAAACCATATACATCTTACTGCAGGACTTTTATATCAATAAGCTGTTTAATGAAACTAGATTAAACCCATGTGATACAATAGACATGCATAAATACTTCTATATCTGTGTTCTTTATTCATTTATCTCTGTAATTAGTCCAGTTATGCATAGAATCAATGTCATGTACTGGTAAAAACCAAGAGTCTTATCCCAGTCTGCTTCTATGCATGAAATTGGAACGTTAGAACAGAAAAAATATTCTTGGTATCCATGCTATAGATTTTCAAATATATATTTAAATTTGCACGAGTATCAATGTGTTTTCTTAGGAAAAATTAAGTGCACATATTTTCTGGTTTTTGTTTGGTGAGCAGTCATTAATAAATTCTGCTTAGCAGAAGTTACAGGAGTCAGTGCAAAAATCTGAGCACAGAAAATGTGAGAAATGAAGGAAAATGCTGAACTCCTCATTCTGTTTTTATCCAGTGCCTAACTGGGAATTTATGTTATGGCTATATATATGATTTATGAAATGAGACTGTTACAAGAATAAATGCCTAGTACAAATCAGGAGATATGTTACAGTGGTAAATCACCTCTAAAGGTGACAGAAATTTTGTGCCCTAAGAACTGCTAAAGAGAAAGGAACTCTTTCCCTTAGCTTGAAGCTCATCTTTCAATACCCCCCAAGCCAAACCCTTGTGTGTTCAGGCAGTGACCCCATGGCAGCCAGAGGGTTTCCAGTCCCATCAGGAGGACCACCCATGGCCACCCAGCCTCCTGCATGACTCAGCACTCCAAACTCTACCCACACAGCGGGGAGTCAGGGCATCCTGAGAGCCTGATTAGGGCAAGAGCACCCAGGCTTTCCAACTCCATGCTTCCAGACAATTAGTCTTCAAAGTGAAGTGTTTTGAGAAAACAGATAAATACCTTGTAACAAAGTTCTTTTTTTGGGGGGGTGAAAGAGTCTGTGCAGCTCTAGAGATGATCAAGGAAAATGGCTTTTATCTGCAAGGCAAGGCATGTAGGGAAGACTGATATATCCTAATAGGGTTGGGGGACAAAGTACTGTCTCAACAAAAGGTTTTGCTATTTGCAATTCAAGGGTGAGAGAGAGACCAACTGTGGGACAGAAGCAGTGGAAGTGAGGTAAAAATCCTGGAAGACAACTGCTGGAAAAACAACCCAACATTCTTCAGTGAGAGAGCAAAAGGCTGTTAGTTTGTACCCAGACCTTAGTTAAAAAAACCCAAACAAACAAACAAAAAACCCCAACCTAACCAATGAACAAAACCCCCCCAAAATGTGCAACAAAACCCATGGGAAAGTATATTTCAGGAATACTGCTAGGGAGAGATGCAATGCAGCTACTGAGTTTCTTCTGTTTCTGTAGGCCTACAGAGAGAATAAGAATTTTGCAAAATACATAGCTCAATTTTTATAGAGGTGTTCTGTCACCTGTTAGATTATTTTAACTTGCACTTTGTATTTGATTGAATAATACCCCACCAAACATGACATTACAGTCAGATATGACAGCTATATTCCCAGCTAATCCTGCTGAGAGAACTGGGAACAGAAGGTGTGACAGAGGTGTTCTGAGTCACAGCTTCATGCTACAGACTTTTCTAGCTGTCTGCAGCTCTTCTCTCAGGATAACTAAGTAAAACAGGCA
Organism: Rhipidura dahli; assembly: GCA_013399225.1. Lineage (NCBI taxonomy): Eukaryota > Metazoa > Chordata > Aves > Passeriformes > Rhipiduridae > Rhipidura > Rhipidura dahli. Next base: position 447,755 of record VXAC01004938.1, read on the forward strand.
CTTTGTTTGTAGAAGATGGTATAGTTCATTAACCACATTAATTTGCACCATTTGAATCTTTTCTGCCTTAGATTTAAAGGTCACTTGAGTAAAAAACATGTAAAGATGTTGGTCTACTGCAAACCAAAGGTGCAAACTGTAAGACCAAACTAAACCACACAAATAATACAAAACCTGGCAAACTCCTATATTATAATATTTAGTATTTATAATTATTAAATTTTTCATTTTTAATGCAGTATTGTGTGAAAGACTTTTTGCATTAATTAACTGGTCTTTGGTTCAACATTTGTACAAAACCTGCTATCCAACAGCATTTAGAAAGCCAGTTCTGGAGGTATTCTGAACTTTGTGGTGCAAGGAACCCATACAATTCAGGGTAAAAAATCCAAACAAACTGAGCAATGGCGCAGAACAAAAATATTGATTCACTTGGTTCTAACACCAGTAGTTAAAATGTTATTCCTTGGTTCTCAGGTAATTTACTCTAAAATGGTTGACATACAACAACAAGGCTATTACATAAAATATAATAGATCACACAAAATTCTTTCTAGGTCCATTTAGGTAACTAGTTCTAAAGCAGATAGTCCATGCAATAAAGACACAAGAATATCCTTATCTGAACCATCTGATAATTTCCTCTTCAGTGACATTCTCTCCCTCTTAAATATTAATTAGTACATTTTCCTATAATTTTTACTTCCGTAAGTCAGTGCACATAGCAGAATTTTATGAGAAATCCTTTAATGACTGAATCATTTTTTTCTGTGAAAATTTGTTTGATGAAGGTAAAATACTTATGCAACTGATGAATCCAAATAAATTTACTACTTTTAAGATATTTTTCTTTAGATGAGTTATAACTATTCCATTTGAAATACAACTGTTGACTGTAAACAGAGGAATATATTTAATTTTTTAAAAAATATTTTTTTTGTTTTTTTTTTTATCATAAGACAAACCAGCACTATGTAGGCTATTCTGATGAATTCTGGACAGAATGACTATGTTGGGTTTTTGGGTTTTGGTAACAATTTCAGTCTATTGGGAAATTTGGTGAGGGTTTTTTGTTGTTGTTATTGCTGTTTGATTTTTTTTGGTGTTGGATTTGTTTGTGAAAACTGAACCTCAGCATTAAATTTCTACTCTGGTTCTTGGCAACATATCTTTTTGCTTCATTATTGCAAAGCTGCATAGCTACCAAAGAATAAAATACAATTAAAAATACATTCAACTTATAAATAAATGTAAACGGTCTTTTAAACATTTCTGCCTTGTATTCAGGTCCACTTTATAACATCACAACCCTAATTATAGCCCAACTTTCTGTTCTATTTGAATGTGAAGAAAAATATTTTTACTGAGCTATGAGTCTATATGATAAAATTAAATTTATAATTATTCCCTTAACAATGATGATTAGGCACTTCTGTTCATATTACATTGCTAAAACTAATTATCTCAATGGTGAGACAATGATAGAGAGTTTCTACTTTAATAAAAGCACAGAAGTGTCCCTTACATATTCATCCGCTACACAGATGGCAGTAGTATGGAAATACTCAAATTAAAGACTCACAACTGTGTTCAGTCCTAGGTAACAGAAATATTCATACAGTCACAGCACTGTATGAGGACTGAAAAGAAGAAAAAAACCCAACCCCTATCTATTCTAGCCTTATTACTTCCACAATAATCTTCTGAAAGAAATATAAAACCATCAACCATGATTTCCTGTCAGGAATTCAGGCTGAGAGACCATTGGCACAAAGAGCTGCTGGTTGGGAATCTGCAAGCTAAAGCAGTCTTCAAGACTTGATGTGGCATGTCAGGCTTTCCCCACGAAATATTTTCACAAATAAATTATTCATCCTAGCAGTGCACTGTTATGTCATTGTATAGCTGCCTTCATCCTGAAGGACCCCACCAGTAAAATCAGTGGGCCAAATCTCCAGAGAAACTGGGACTGAAGAGTTCTCCCTGTTCTCTCCTGCTTAAGATGGGTTGCAAACCACAACTTCAGTTTATGATTTCTGGAAACTCTTGAAGTTTTTAGGACACGTGGTCTCAAATGCCAATAATTAAAGAAATTGGTTGCTACTACAGGTTGGTAGACAAGGTATGAGGAGCAGTAGTTGTAGAACTAAAGAATGTAAGACAATAAAAAGAAAAGGTTTTTCCTTACTGTGGCCAATAATCAAAACAAATACAACAAATTGCAGTATCTGTTTGCTGACAAACAGAAAGGAAAAGGAAGAGTCAGTCAGGAGATGCACTTTGACTGGAAGTACCAACTGAAGACAGTAACAGTCTTGTGGTGATTAACAATATAAGCTCTCTTTCTGATGAAACTCAGAAAGAGGTCACCAGTGTTTCCCAAAAGGTGAAGTTTCTGGAGTAGGACAGGTCACATCTGAAGATTTAAAAGAAACTACTTTGACTCTTCTTGGTCAAACTGGCACTGACTACCCTTGTTCATGCAGTTCTCCTTCTGACCTATCTTTTTCCTCTAAAAGTCTGTTACTGGTGTTTATTCATCTTTCTCTGCTTTGGCTACCAAGAAGCACTGTCTGGACCCTAGAGCAGTGTTCATCTCACTAATCAAACTAATGAACTTTTGCACCTAGATGTTAGCCATGGAGCTTAGTCAGAAATAGATGAGATCAACAGAAAACTTGGCCGTGCATTGTGCCTGGGCATAAGGAAAATAAGGCATTTTTATTGCCTTGCACTCAATAAATCTACATCTACTGTTCCATATATTAATTAGCTTGCACTTTTGCAAGTATAAGAATTTTATAAAAATTCACAGAAAAAAACAGTATATTTTTTAACTAGGCTTTTCATATCCAATCCCTATTAGTCTGAATAATGTACCTAAGTCACTTACACAGCTTTTGAATAAATATTTTTTTTCATGGTTACACGAACCTCTAAAACTCATGGGTGCATTTTTGCAGCGGTAAATTTCTTCAGGGTTGGAGTTGTGAGCCATCAACAGGTAATTAATAATCATTCAGGAAAAGCTGCTAGTTGAGGTAGGAGGAGTGCTGTCAAGTGTCAAAGCATCCCCATTTTGAAAGCTTCAATTAAGATAATTTGTAAAATCTATTGTTAGCGGGATAAAGTTCATAAGTTTCCTTGCTGGTGAGAACTCCAGGTGTCACCTCCAGCAATTCCTTTATTCAACAGATACAATTACCTTTCAAGTACTAGGGGTTCATTTTTCTTTAGAACTGCCACCAATTATAAAGAACTGAAATCACTTCTGCCACACAACTGTTAAAAGCTACACATTTGCTCCATGCTGCTCTTTAAGAGAGAAGAATTCAAATAAAACATAAAACAAGTATAAATCCCAAAATATATGTTGAATGACATTGTATTTAATATATTCAAGGGGCATGCTATCCTCTCCCCCCCACAACAAAAAGTCAATGAATATTGAAAGCAATTGTTATTTCTTAACAGCCTAAAAAATCAGTTTATTCACTCAGAGGTAATCAAAAGATAAATTCTCAACTACTTGACTTGGTAGAAGAAGATGAAAATACTCCTGCCCCCAGGAATATTTTACTATTGCTAGAGAAAAGCAGAGAAGGAAAGGCAAATCAGCACTCCCAGAGCTGTGCTTCAGCCCACACAAATTAAAGCAATGGCATGGACATGGCAGGCTGTGGCAGCAGCAGCTGGGAGGACAAAACACCAGTCCTAAGGATGCTGGCTTTGAATGGATGGCAGTCCACAGCAAGGGAGCATCACAACAAGGCAGGGCATGGGCCCAGGGGTCTCAGAAAATCTTCAACTGAGACTGGTATGTGCTGTCCCCAGGTTATTACAAGTTTCTCTACTGAACCATAACTCACATTTGGAGTATTTAATCATTTAATTTATGCAATGTGTTTTAATTCTGCTGTTGTGCCCACAAAAGCCTTACAACTATTGACAAACCAAGAATTTTCTTAAATACCTGCGAAAACTAAGGGTTGTTTCTGGACAAATGCTCTCCATATCCAATGCAGGAACTACTTGGCATTATCAGAGAATAATGTCTGCTGTAAAGGTTTCTAGTTTATAAAATAAAAAAAAAATTGGAAATTAACCTAACCTTTCAAATAGACTACTTTTAAACTAAATTTAGAAGAACATGGGTTTATTTGTTTCTTCTTAACAACAGAGAGTACAGAGAATGGGGTTTTTTTCCACTCAAGCAAGTTCAAACTCTTTCTCAAAGTGGACTGGCATAATGCCTCTGTGGGAGGCCATGAGTGTTAGAAGTTTTTACATCCCTCTCAAAGTGGAGAAGCTAAAACATCATACAAAGCTTCTGTAAATGCCTCTTTCAGGCAGTAATACTAATGCTGCCTTTCTTTACAGTACCTTTATGTCTACATGTGTGCTATCACACCTTTGGTTGTGTTTCACATCCAAGAACTGATTTTTATTTTCTCCACTCATGACATTTCAGGCTGAACAAACCTCGTGACTCTCAAAATGACCCTTTTATGACACCAGCTCCGCTGTCACTACAACTGCACACTGGCATTCAGAGTAAGAGCAGGGACTGATTTAAACTTTAAATACCAAAGTATCTTTGATACACCTGAGGGCACAGCAATGATTTCATCTGAGTTTTCTTTTGTTTCCTTTAAAATGTCAATTTAGAATTGTATTCAATTGTATTCATTGTATGCAGCTCTGCTAGGGAAGACTTTACTCCCATTCCATAAACCATGACAAATATTATAAAACTCTCCAAAAAAGAGACAAGCATAAGTGAAATATTTTTCTGGAATGGCCTGGTTTTTTTGGATATTTCTCAGCTGCATCTGAAAATACAATTTTTATACAAAATACAACAATTGAAAAATTAAGATCTTGCTACCATAAAATTACTGGGTTTTTTTTCAAATTCATCTGAGTTTGAATTTTACTGATTTCTCTTTCCAGTGATCAGAGTGTGACTGGAAACATACCACTGATCTGATTTTGTTATCCTTACACATACTAAATAGAAACCTATTTTAAAAGTAGGAATTCAAGTAAAATCAAGTAAAACACAGACTCATGTTAGATCACAATAAATTCAGCCTTATCCATGCTCCACTGAACTCAGCAGGACTTCTGTAGGGAAATGCTGCTTGTCTGCAGAAATACTTGGGATTAAAGACCAGAACAACTACTTCTAAGATGTTATGTGGCATAAGACAGTAAAGTGGGAATGCCTGAAGCCACCGTGTAAGACTCAGCCAGAGACTCCTGCTTTCTTCTCTCTAGTGCCCCTGATTTAAAAATAGCAGTTATTGACAGAAATTAAGTCGTGGGCTTCATTTTATTGTAATGACCAGCTAGAAAATCCCTCTGGCCACGTGTGCATCTTTGCAGACACTGTGGGCTTTTAGCCAGGTGGAAATAAGGTAAGACTTTATACAGAGGATCAAGCTTCTCACTTAAACAAAGAGCATAGGACTTGAAGATAAAGGAATCCAGGATCATATTAGATCATCTGGTTCAAATACAATCCTCAGTTGTTTCAGCCAGGATTTAATTTATAGAATATGTTTGTTCTACTTCTCCATTTGCTGTTTCTTTTGAGAAGTTGATACAGATCCTGGCTCCTGAATTAGTTAGGAGTTTTTCCTCAAATTGTATTCTAAATTTATTCATGGCTAGATAGCACCTAAGTTCGGTGTCTTTGTTACTGTTTTCTGCAGCAACACTTGCCTTCACATTATTCTTCCTTCTCAGTGTCATTTTCCCTTTTGCCTGTGTTCTTAGAAATGATATTCTCAGCCTTTTCTGTTAGACACTATGAAGTTATTCTGTACATTTCCATATACAAATATATTTTCTTCGCCTTATTGGTAGCCCTTCTTTGCAGCCCTTCTGTGCTACTGCTACATGAGCAGTTTTGTGCTTCAACATTCAGCTCTAAGTCATCTCAAAAATGATGACACGACGCCTGACAACACAATGAGCATTTTTCATATTGCAATTCAGAGAGACAATGAGTGACAATATGATGTATTATGTCTTTAAGAAAACATGTAAAAGAATGTGCACACAGAGTGCTCATATGAAGTAATCTTTCAAATTACTTAGATAAAATATGATCAGCTATGGGGAAATCTTTCAAGTGATACTTAGAGATATAATTCTTATATTTTTCTAAGCCAACTGGCATTTTTCAGACATCCTTAAACTCTCTTTCTGTTCTGAGTTTCAAAGCCTCTTTTTCTCTCTAGGTCACGCAGGCATATATCCCATATATTCCCATTCTTAGAAAGGGGAAAAATGCAAAAGATTTCAACTGAATCACTAATCTCAAACTTGAAGTGCCACCAAAACAGCATGAATTTCCAGCAAAAAATGGCTTGAGTTATCATGATGAGGCAATGGATATAAAATCAACTCCTGAGATTTCTGGAACTTCCATAAGTATTAGTGCTTGTTGTAATAAAAGGTAATTTTTCTTTTCTTTCCAAAGGACTCCAAGGAACTCTTTGGAAGAAGGAACATTACCACATGCCTTCCTGTGCACACACATGGCTGATCTCCCTCCCAAAGACAGTGGTCAAAGGGTGGGCAACACATTTGTGCTACACAAACACTTTTTGCAGATCTTACTGCACAGGAGGGTCTGGGATTATTTCTAATAATTTCCAATGGTAAAAAAAGCCCAGTGCTCCAGTGCACCAAGTTTCCAGAGGCAGAAAATTTGCAGGGATTTGAAAGGAACAGTGCTTGTTCAATTTCTGAAAGAAGGTGGTAAAAGAAGTTTGCTTCAAAGCTAGATATTTTATCAAAACAGTCTGCATCTTCCCATCCTTCCTTTCAAGACAGGCATCACACCTAAGATCCCCCACCACGGTTTCCTGTCCTTTCTTTGCAGCAGTGCCTTCTCCACTTATTAAAACTTCATAGAAAGGTGTTACATTTAAACAGAATGTGCTTCTGAGAAAGAAATGCCAATAAATCACTTCATACAAAGATAATGCATAGAAATGCTTTATGGCAGGTTTTCAAGGTCTTGACTGTCTTTTTGTTACACTTATTTTTATTAGGAAAATTATCTCGAAGTTCATGACAACATTGCTGTAATCCCCAATTAATCAGTTAATAATTTTTTTTTCTCTACATGTTCTACTATCTGACACATCTTGACAGGTGGCAGAAAAGCCATCCTCTGGTTTGGAGGATGAGCATTTAATTGTTTTACATAAATTGGAAAAACTTCAAAACTGAAACCTGCAAGCCCTTCATCCCAAAATGCATGACAGACTCACTGTCAGGTGGGGTCAACATCCCTGCAGGCAAACCAGGGAACTGAATGGAATACATTCTAGGTCAGTTTCTGAGGTCTTGTTTGTTTGTTTGTTTGCTTTTTAAACTCTCTGGCTGGTGTGTAAAAGGGGGCAATCTGCAGCAGGTTGTCTAAAACTGCAATGCATATTTTCCAATTCTCTCGGTAAAATCCAAAAGCACTTGCTAGCACAGCAACTGTTTTGAAGGCACAATGGGTGCATGGGGAATTCAGGAAAATAGCTAAAATTAAGCAGAACCTTCTCTTTTTTTCTGTTTAAGTCAGACTATCTTCCCTTAATGAGATTGATTCTGCAGGCACATTTGAACACAAGTGTTCAGTCCATGAAGAGGCAGCCACAAAGCTTTAACTGAGAAAGTGGGAATAAATCTCAGCTTTTCTTTTTTTCCTAAATATTAACTAATGCAAAGTTAAGGAAGGAAGACATTTCACATGTACCTAAGCCTGTCCATCACTATCCAAATTTCCAAGAAGCTGCACATTATTCACCCATTCTGTAAAGGCATTGCAAATCAATGCATTTGCTCATGATACATAACCTGAACAGCACAAATGCTCTCTGGAGATCCTGAAAATGTTATTTTACTTCTTTCTCTCATTTGTTTTCTCAGTTGATTTTTGGAGTTTTGCTTTTTGTCTCCTTAGGAGTAAGAAAAAATCTCCTCATTTTTTTCTATCTACTCTTTGCTGGATGACAATTCTTAATTTTAAATGTATCCTATATTTATTTCAGGTCCAGCAACTATCTTAACTACCATATAATTAACCAGATAGGCACAAGAAGTAATTGTCTGGACCAGCAATCTATAGAATCTGGCTCGCTAATCTATAGAACAATAAGCAATTTTTGAAGAGTAATTTTCTTTCAGATCACAGATTGACTGTATTGAGCATAAGGACCCCTTTAATTTTTAGAAAGTGAAAGCTTTCTGTTATTTGTCTTTTGACAAAAATGATGAGGTACCAAACCACACACATGCCTGAACATACCTGTTGTTAGCATTACTGTTTCAGTCCTCAAAAATATCTGCAAGCTGAAAAGCTGTGTTTGTAAAAATGAAACACAAAAGCTTCTCCACAGTTTATAGCAATGGCTCATCCTTGCTGTACAGGAACAGGTGGACTCATGAATATGCTATCAGAAAATGGTTTACACAACATCTAAGCTATCAAAAAGGTATTAGGTGTTCTAACAAGAGAGAAAAGATTGTAGTTTTAAAGGCAATTTTATGCTCTAGAAAGTTAAAGCAGTTATTTTTATAAGCTCAGTTCCTCATGATATTTATTATCTTCAGATGGGATAATTTTTCCAAGTACCAATAGCTCAATGAACATAAACTAAATTCATCCTAGCTTAAGACTATGGAGTCATTACAAACCATGTGTTTGTAGTGTAACTACTGGAGGAATTAAGATACCAATGATTAGTTGAAAATAGTCCCTGTTTAAAATAAAAATAAAAATGAATGGCAATACTCCTACAAAAAGTTAAAAGTATAAAAAATATGCAGCTTTACAATAAAGAATATATCTTAATTTTCTTGGGGGAATACCCTTTTACTATCAGAAAGGTGGGAAAGTTATTCCTGAACTTCAGTCTTATCTCATTAAACCATCAGAGTGCAAAAGAATACTAAAGTGTGGAATTTGCCTGCTAAAGGGGTGTCATAAAATATCACTGAGAAGGTGGCAATAAGAAATATCTGTTCCTTGCAGAAAAATATGTGTTGATAAGGTAAAAGTTTACAAGAGCACAAAAAAGTTGAAAAGAAGGAAGAGGATCAGATGCTCTGTTTCTCCAAGACCTAGAGAGTATTACACAAAGAACAGAGGATGTGTGTATGAAAGGTGGTAGACATGTGGTTTTCTTTGACAAAGAATGCTAAAATTTTGTTGTTTCAGACAGAGAATTAACAAATCCATGGAAGACTAAGAAAGAGTTAGAAGCTATGCCTCAGAAAGACCCTAAGCTGAAAAGAATGCACACTGGTTCTCAAAAAATATCTCACCTACTTGCCCTGTTTGTATTTTCTCTGGACACTTCCCTACAGCCACTGTAATGGAGAAAACAGAAGTACAAATGATCCAGTTTTTGATCTTTGTGTAATAATTAAGGACTCAGTGTCCTTGGTAGCCTGCTTGACTGCCTAGAAGCACAAAGCTTTTCCTTACAGTCTCTCTGCATCTTTCTTGTTTCAACACCTGCATTCTGCCTCCCAAGCACCTCACCGTGCAGCCACAGGAGGCTGGCTCTGCCATTGCAACACCCTGCTCACAGGTAGTGCCATTGCTCTTAGGTCCCCAAAGCTGTCTCTTCTCAGGCTGAAATAGCCCCTGTCACCCAGTCCCTTCTCACGAGTCTCCTGACACTGACATGCTGACTCTCCAAGGGACTTGTCACAGTCCATCGATGTCTTTCCTGGATGAGGAAAGGCAGACAAAACCTGACAGAGTAATTGCACTCAACTATTGAGTTGTGCCTTGTGACAGAAAAGGCAGTGGATGCAAAGTTGATGTCAGACTTCTCATCCAGAAAAAAAAAAAGTCTATGTTCTCTTCTCATTGAATCATCTTAAAACATTGCTAATAATGGAAGTCGCCCAGCTAAAAGGTAGTAAAGTAGTTCAAATCTCTCAAGCCATACAAAAGGGAATAGAGAAGTTTCACTGAAGATAAATCTGCCTCCATTAAAATCAACTAAAATATTGCTATTGATTTGCAGAGATATCAGAATACATTTCTTCACAGCTTCTTCTCAACAGCTGAAGAGTCAGTTACCAAGATTTTCATTAAAAACAATTCATGTTAAGTGCTACCCAGATATTCCCAGTCTTGTCACATATGACAAATGTTTGAACACACTGAGGAAAGGTGGAGAGGCCAACTAGGTAGCTACTGGTACATTATTAATGTTCTTTAGCTTTAGCAGCACTGAGCACAGTGAAAAACACAACAGAAGCTTTAATTTTAATGAGCTTTTGTAGAAAGCAAGCTGGGAATATAAAAAACAAAGTTCTTTGTCCCCGATGTATCTGCAGACGCTTTGCTCCAAATAGATTACAAAGTACAATACAAATCCTGAATAACATCAGTAAAGAGAAAGAAGCTAGATGAAGAACAGCAGAATCCATTTTGAAGAATGGTGAGGTGAAGGAGAAAAGCAGAGGGTAAATCTCCATATGCTGAAAATATGACATGTAAGAACATATTGATTTACAAGTTCTAAAAATAGGTGGAACATATCTATAATAGGGGAAAAAACTTCTGTTTATTTCAGCAGAGATTTTAAAAAACCCCAATGACAGATGTTCCAAGTAGTTGCACTTGAATTCTCTGAGCCACTTAAAACACCAGAAGGAAAGTTTTAAAGAAATTTCAACTCAATATTTGACATTCCCAAGGTATTTAAAATTCAAGAAGGGTTCTATTCCACAGAATTCTTTAACATCCCCCAGTTCCCCCATCTCAGTCTAAGAAATGCATGTCTGCAGTACAGTGAATTTAGCTGAACCTGGGATTTGTCCTTACAGAAGGACAAAGGGATTGTTATTTTTTTTCAGTATTTTTACTGTATTTTGCACAGAAATTAGTGACAATCTCTTTTCCCAGAAGAAGGGGGATAGAAATATCTTGGTCTTCTCCCCATTTTTCTCTAAAGCAGCATATTTTTTCCTCAGCTTTTCAAAAGAGGATCCACAGAATTACAGCTGTATTTCATTAGAGTCACATCAAACATCAGCAACTCTTTATTTCCCCAAATAAACCACAATCAATCAATTAGACCACTTCAGTGGTGGAGATGTATAAAGAGTTGATTAATGTTTAATGTGAAACTCCTTACAAAGAAAAAGAGGAAATAAATGGTGCATAAAAAACGCTCCAAAAACTCAAGGGAACGAGTCTTACTTTCTGGTTTACAGCCAAAATGAAGTTCTGTACAAGTGATTTGCTAACTCAGTGCCAGTGCAAATGTACCTCTCCTTTGATACACAAAGAAGCATGAAAAAATATGTATAGACATACCTGGTCCAATGCAGAACGATGCAATGATTGCAAGGATGCAAAATATACTGAGGTAAGGAAGCCAGTGCACAGTGTTCTGGGCAGACAAAAGACATTCATTTTAAGCATATTGTACCTACTACAAAAATTTTTAAAAACTCACAGACAGTAGATAGTGCTTTCCATGATTCTCTGTCTATTTCAGAATTTAGTCTGAGGTTACTTTAGAAAATCACTGTATTCCTGTAGGACTTACTAGATTGTATTTAGAGGCCCTGGTGTCTGTGAAATCCCTGTAGAGAAACAGTGGACAAGCTCATGTGCCACAGAGTCCAAACTCTAAAAATTCACAACTTCTTGTGCTAAAGTTCAAGCCAGCCTGGAACACATTCAGCACCTCCACCCTCCTCAGATATTTCAGTCATGTTTAAAAAGAGCATCTAGGATGGCCCACAGAGCTTCAAAGCTTGCCAGTCAAAGGCTTGGCTGAAGACATGACAGACTGATATTTGGTAGGAGGACCAGGCATCTGAACCTTGGCAAAGCATGGGAAAGCCACAGCCCAGGGATTTTCTGTCATAATCTGATTTTGCAGACAAGGAAGGCCATGTGTGCAATCTTTCCTCTCCTGCTAAGTAGATTTTTCTCTACTGAGACCTCCAAATATCAGGAACTTGAAATTCAAAGAGCAATTCCTATGGAGTTTGCAGGACACTGTTTCTTGATTGTGTATGTGAGTGCTTGATTCTAATACCACTGGATGAGAAAAAAAATATGGATACTCATTTCTTTCTCTCTCCAACAGGTGGGGTTTCCCTCAGCAAAGTGTGAATGATATTTTTATTAGAATTTTACTATTTTCGAAAAATTTTTAAGATGCATTTAAGTGTACTATCACCACCTTGAGTAAAAATATTCTTGCTAAAGAATGAAATTTTTTTTTTTTTGGTCTTAAGGAAAGCCCCCCATTTTCTGATACTCTTTCTCTTTTAGTCTGGGTTGGTCTCCTGGGCATTAAGATTAACCAAAAGGGTTGTAAATCTATCAAAATTGTACAATCTGGAGTTCTTGTCTGGAAGCAAGTCCAAGGTCTCTGAGAAACAGAAGGTGCAAATAGATATAAACTCCTCTGAGACTAAGCCTCTTTGTATCCTGGGCCTTTGTTCAAAGCAAATCTCTAATACTTAACACATTGAGACCCTTTTGCAAGGAGGTAAAACTGAAAGGCATTCAGACTTCAGGGATCTGAAACAGCTGAAATTCCTCACACACCCAACTTGGCTTTAAGAGATCTGGAAGGGAATTTTTCACTGGGCATACAAAATATGCATTAACATCTCTCTTTTGGAGGAGAGCTGTCTTACAGCTGCCCTAGCAGGTGTGTGAAGTAAAGCTTTATTTTGCTTTACATACAGGTAAATCGAATAAAACTGCAATGGTGTGGCACAGACCTGCCAGTCAACCTGACTTACTGACTCTCTTCAAACGGGAAACAAGATTTGGAAGTCAGATTAATGGAGCCACACATGAATTGAAACCAGCAGGAAAACACCCCGATGAAACACCACCCAAATCCATGCCAATACAAATGTCAGTTTCACTTCTTAAAAGTCCTTAGGAACACAAACAGACTGTATCTTATGTAGATGGAATCAAAAAGGAAAAATTACATAAACATGGTAATGTTTCGCTACTGGGGAAAAAGAAAAATCCAAACCTAAAACAATGATGACATATAAAATATGAAAGAAATCTCAGAGAGAGTGAATTACAAAGATAAACCCACAGAATATGGGTAAACTATTCACTCATGGTGTCCTAGGTTACAATAGATGAATTTAAGTATTCTATTACCACCAGCTGTGGGCCATTAGCTGTTATCACCTGCTAAGGACCCATCCCTGATAACAGACAATGGGCCATCAAGAAGCCACCACATGACTCATGGACTTATCTCATCCTATTGTGAGATGCTCCACCCAGGAGGGGGGAGCTGGGCATTCCCACCTGGATATAACCTGTCCTTAGAACTGCCTGGCCTCAGCCCTGTCTGCTGGGTGAGCAGAGGACAAGAGCCACCACGGACCTTCAGCTGGAGACCAGACCTTCCATTGGATCATTGCTTCAACTGTACCACTTTGTTTGGACTACTGTCGCCACCCTAATAGGGTGTCAGGTTGTATCTGACTTTGTCAGTGCTTTTTCATTATATTATTTCACTTATTTCTAAATTTTCCTATTAATTTTAATCCTGACTTGTGATCTCCCACTGGCTTGTTTTCAAACCAATACACATGGGTAAAATTGTCTTCATAATAGTTCATGGTATGCACAAATCTTTGAATCATGGAGTCTGAATGTGAGAAAGTCCCTGTAGTTTTTTAATGCAAAAGCTTTGAAACAAACAGATTCATGAATTAGTCTGTGACCTTTCAGTTCTTAGGCCAAACTGATTAAAAGGATTGGCTTTTGTGGGAATGCTGAGACAAACTTGCATCAAGCATGTTTAAAATAGGTCCAAGAGAGAGTAGAAATATATAGTGGCTCCAGTGTTACCTGTAAAGTTAGGGAGACGGTGAGTACTGCGAAGAAGACAATCATCAGCCCAAAACCTCCAATGAGAAGAGGTCTGCGTCCAAGCCGCTCAATAACTAAGCCCTGGAAAACAAAATGTGGCATTTGACTTTCTTGATAAAAAACCAAAGAACTTGGACCATGAAATGTGTTCTCCTAGTAAATATGAAGATAAAACTAAAACCATGAGGGTTGATTTTACGCTATTTGCTCACAGTTATATTTACAAAATTTAATCTCCATGATAAAACAAGTCAGCATGGTATCCTTATCTGAGACCACTGAAAATAACATACATTGATTGAACAGCTTAAAAAGATGCATTAATTTCTATAACAATGTTCTTACAATATGCACTTTTAAAATGTCAGTATGTCAAAGAGAATTACAGTCCCTTGCTTTTGCATTTTGACTGTTTACTAATTTCAACATCTCTCTGAATTTAAGCTTAAAACATTTACAATTCAAGATTTAAATCTTTTTAGCATAGATTATATCTTAATTAAACTAAAATTTATTTTAAATTTCTTTTTTTTCAAACATAGAATAAGCGTTTAGGCATGATTTTGGATAGTTAGTGTAATTAGAATACCCAAACAAAAGAAACCCATGCAGCAGAAAACTTCACTCAGGTGAGTTTAACACTGATACTTGTGCCCTTACTCCCATTTTGAATTTATATTGAACATCTGAATATAAATCACAAAATTGGAATACTTATCTGCTACAGGAAAACACAATGAAAAATTTCTTAAAAAGCTGTAACATGAAAATCTTTGCTAGTCTGACTCATTACAATAGGCTAATATGTGTTTTGTCATAAGAGCTGATGTACTTTTCATGTTGATAGCAACTAAAATTACTAATTACAGTTGGCTTTCTTACGAAAAAAAAGAAAATAATGTTACGAAGATTTAAATACCTCTTCAAATAAGTTACAGTCAGAATCACACAACTGTTTTCCATATCATTATTTACTGGAGACTGAAAGCCATCTTCTACACATCCTTTGAGGAAAAGATAAGATGGGCAACTGGAATAATACCCTTAATTCTGGGAAAAAACACACACCACTCCACTGTGAGCATCTATCAGAAATGATTTAAAGCAAAGTCAGAGGCACCCAGGGACAAAATGTGCTTCTTCCTCAGTGTGGGGTTCACCAGTACGCTTTAGGACAGGCTTGTCTGTCCTAAACACACGTTCATGTTGCACCCTGAGCTGAACTTCCCCACCGGTGATGTGCGCGGTGATGCTGCACGTCACTGAGAGCAGCTCTGTGGCAAGATTTTGCATTCTTTATTTCTTTAAATGGTGAATTGTACAAATTTGCACAATTTCCACAGCTTCCATAGTAGAAGTATAGAATCTTAAAAAGATCTGCACTCCTATTAGTAAGATTTTATGAGGTCCAAATGTTTCAAAACTGCAACTACTTCACTGTCAACACCTCTACAGGATGGCAGGTATTTTCCATTATGATTAATGAATCCATCCTGCAAACACATGTGACCAACATACACTGAACCAAGAGACGACTTTTATGGCTTTGAGGGCTGAAAATTTATTTGATAGGTCTGTAAGACCCCTCTTCTGCAAGAGACTTCTGCAACAGGTGTTTCATATGTAATTTGGCATGAATTACATGTTCAACAATAAATGCCGCACATCTAATTTGATGTACTGTGCAATTTCTCTTATTTTTTTCAGTGCTGGATTGATGGTCATGATCAAACAATCTTGGTGTTACACAGCTGGGGGGTTTTGCTTTAAAACAGAGTAAGGGATGATGCTTCTCTCAGAGGGAAAAAGTTCACAGATGCCTCTCATACAAAACATGGGAAAAATATGATATATAATTTTCACTTGTAAAACTCAAAGCAAAACAAATTCCAGGCAGGAAGGATGGTTTGGACTAGGTCTTCCATAATAACAAGTTTCCCTGATGAAAACAATGCTGGTTTTGAGGTTATAAACAGACAACAACTTAATTTTTAGTTATGATTATACAAATCCAAAGCTTGTTAAATTGCAAAACCCAGTAAGTTGCTTATGACTCATAAGAAGTGGAAGATGATTCATCAGTTTTCAAGTATTTATAGCTCTGAATGCTCCACTGCTATGCACTGGTAACTGTTACCTATTGAAGATCTATAGCAAGTCAAAATATACTGTACAGTAGAATAACTGAAATAACAAGAAATCCAGTATATGCTCAAGTACATACAGAAGAAGAACATTACAACTCCTTTCTGTGATAACACCTGAGTTATGTGCCAAGCTGTGTAGGCTGATACTTGTTTATGTGTGATCATAAACATGCATTTGTAGAAACCTATACCCAGTCATGATGATTAACACAGCTGAAATTACTGAAAATGTGTGAAAAATATTGCAACCAAAATTCTCTCGACACAAACATTTGGTGATAAAAAGACAACTGATATACAAACTGCATTAATGGTTCACACAACTTACTTTTGTCTGCCAGGAAACACTTGTGAACAAAGTTAAAGAAGCAAATGTCAACCTTTTCATTTGAGTCAGCTGCAGATATCAGGGCTGACACAATAAAAGCAGAGTGCATTAAAATAGATCCAATTCTGGATAAAATAAATGTTCAAGTGAGTCCTACAGTCCAAACAGGAGCTCACTGAATACCATTCCCAACTTATATCCCGGCCCTAAATTGTACTAAGCAAACCCTATCAGGTTTTCTTGATGTCTCAGCTCTGTGAAGAAGTTTGCTCTGTAAGTTAATGTCAAGGACAGCCACACTTTCTTTCTCATGTATTTTGAAAAAAGGTCTGAGTAAGACTCTATGACTAGATTCAGACTTAATATGGTAAGCTAACACCATTTTACTTCTATTTTAAATATCAGGAATAAAGTGGATAACCTCATATATATCACTTTATCACACAATGTGTAGTATTTTGTACCCAAGAAAAGAGAGGAACAGCAGATTGAGAATTCTAAATTGGGGGTTTTGATTCATATTTTGATGTATATCCATTAGTCTACTGTATGAATTATTCATTTTAAAATAAAAAAGGGACAATTTCATTTAAGTACCTAAACTGGCCTAGCATCAACATTGACCCCATAAGCACAAACCTTACAAAATCTCTGCCTACAAGGCTCTCACCTCAATGTCTGTATCTGTATTAAAGCCATGACTGGATAAGTTCTTACACACCTTCTGCAGGTACCTGTCTAAAGATTACTGTCAGTAAAGCATGGAATTAATTGCTAAATTTCTAAGCTCAGACTGAAGTATTTTGCAGTAAAGCATCCTTAATCAGCTTCACTTGGCAGTGAAATTTTCTATTCACTAAAGATGCTCTCCATACTCAATGTCTGCCAGACCAGCATGGCCAAGGACTCATCTTAGCCAGCCCCATTTGCCTCAGCAGTGCTTGGCAACAGTCCCTAGGGTGGCACAAAAATACCCATTTCCTCATTCCTATTCTGTCCCTTCAACAAACTCAAATATTTTTGAAGCAAAGCTCCTTCTGTTGATGATTCAGTTGTTAAAAGCATTAAGCTGTCATGTTCATGCTATAAAAGCCAGTCTAGATCTCAGCCTTGATCTGTGACAGCTTATTATGGCTGATGCTTTATTTTCAAATGATGATATTTGAATGCCCCAATGCAGATCATCCTGAATAGATTGATAAAAGAATTACTCAAACTCAACATTTTTAATCCTCAACAGCAGGAAATACATCTTCAAAACTTTCAGTTTCTGAATATATCCTACAGAAGAATTTGTGCTACATAAATGCAGCCTTTAACCATGTGCACCTCGGGTCTTAGGAGGGGTGTTGTAAGGCAGACCTTCAGGATGAGATTTACTCTCCTGGAAGGCACTACATTGTTACTTCAACACATGCAGTCCTTGTCTATGCAAAAGTCTATGTGTATTAAAACAATTAAAAAGGAACAATGTCTTTACCAAAAAGTAATCCTGTTGATCACTTGTGAATTAAGACAGTGTGCATTAACACAGCCTCACTCTGCAGTCCATCCTGCAGTGAAAATGTGCCCAGATGCCTCTGGCATTGACAAGCACCATAATCTGAGACACTGCTTGCCCTGTCTCTTTTCTACTGCTGACTCTATCTGGGCTATTACAGACCAAAATATTACCTTCAAATTCTGTTAATCCTTGAGCAACCGCTTATTTGGGTGATGGGAGGAAGAGTGGGAAATGCCATGCTTGCCCCATTTTGCCATCTCTATGTATGTCCTACTGGGAATTACAGGTAGGTGAAGGTTGATCTTAGTGTGAACAATGGGACTGCATTAAAAGTCTCACTGAAAGTCAGATTCTGACATAACTTCCTAGGAACCTTTAAGATTCTAGTATTTGTCACCCCATTCTTTTCACTAGCAAAGACTGGCTGTTACTGGAATGTACTCCTTTCTCTTCTGACCACACTGGACCCAGAGCTTCAGTGGAGATATCTTGCATTACCCTTTGGAAACCATGGAGTAAATGTGTTGGAGATGAGAACACCTGGGAAGTGTCTGGAATACCCTTGATTTAAGATGTGCCATGCCCTGAGCAGGGAATCTCTCGTTGTATGTTGAGATCTATTAACAGTAAAACAGACGCAGAACAAGTCTAAGAGCCCTTTCTCCTGGCATCCTGAAGGCAACTAAATTAATCTCGCTAAATAATGCTGGCTTCCCTGACTTCTGTGTGATACTGCAAAGGATTTCCTACATTCTTTTATGGCCTAGTACTGCAGTGTGTTTTAAATCATTCCAGGCTTCACACAGCTTGTCTCTGTCACAGGCTTTTAGTAACACATTCATGCATCACCCTATGGGAAATACTTAGGGCACAGTCTTCTCAATATAGTCACATCCAGTCTCTTTCTGTGAACATTATAAGAAACCCAAATGTGGTGCCACAGATGGCAAAATTGGATGTAGGATGCTTAATCTGAATAACATTCACTTTTATTCTATGCTTACTTCATGGAGGAGGGAAGGAATCCTTTCAGACATTTACTTCTGTCTCCCTTTCCATTCACCATGCTGCTGTGCTAAAGAAAGGCACTGGAAAATTGTTTTCTTTGCCCACTAAGACAACAACTAAAATTAACCCAGATTATTAAAAAATAGAAAATAGTAACAGTAATTAGTCTAACTAAAGGATAGCTAAATTTGTGGTACGCACTTACTTCAGAACAGCCTTCTAATAAACACAGGGAATTATTTAAATATATTCCATCCTGCTTCAAAGAATTGCATCTTATGATAATCTTCTCTAATCTAATAGATAACTTATTGCTGTAACATGTCTATGAGCAGTAAACCTTTTCAGTATTTCATTCCAGAGGATACAAAACTTCAGAAGCAAACTAAAATTAATAACAATCTCACTAAAAAATAATTGTCTAGCCAGTCCTCTAAATCAAATCTGTGTTCAGTACAATGGGTGGGATTCTCTATCATTTACCAAAACGTACAGAAAGTTTATATTGTCTCCCTAGGGAGGAGCCAGGGAATCAGGCATACAATGCTAGAACACATGTGTTTCATGAAGTAAATTAGGGACTGTTGGTGTAAGCAGGAGTTGCAGCCAAATTATGTGAGTGAAAGGAAAATAATGATGCACAAGTTTCATCTTTCGGTGTCTTGTTTATATGGCTTTTGCTGGAGAGGAAGAGGGATGGAGCTGTAGGCAAAGCATGCTACAAGCAGGCATATCAAGATCTGAGGCAATACAGGGCTATAAGAAGGATGGGATGTTAATTGCTTTTCCTCATGGACCACATCAACATTACTACTACTGCAATTATTACTGCTGCTCCTAAGAGTTGCATCAAAGCAAGTCTTCCAAAATTTTTCAGTTTCAGTATTTTATCTCCTAAATATTACTTTGCTTCTCTGTGAAATACATCTATTCCACTGTTTACCTTTGGCACTCAAATGGGTCTCATCAATGGAGATTATCAATACCCAAGTACTCTTACT
The DNA here is from genome assembly GCA_013399225.1 of Rhipidura dahli. Taxonomy (NCBI): domain Eukaryota; kingdom Metazoa; phylum Chordata; class Aves; order Passeriformes; family Rhipiduridae; genus Rhipidura; species Rhipidura dahli. The sequence continues at coordinate 467,649 of VXAC01004938.1, forward strand.
GAGGCTCAATCACATGACTACCTAATTTATTCATAATGATCACAGATAGCACATGATTATTTTCAGTAAAGTCCGGTTTCTGCTAACAAACACAACATATTAAAAACATACCAGGAAAATTAAATTCTCTTCTTGCTTTCTTTTGTTCCTTCCCTGATTAGTACAAAAGGCCTGGCTTAACTGAACCTGGATTAACATTTAAGACTGTGGAAGAGATTTTTTTAAAAATGACAAAAGGAGACATTGGGAGAGGTTGGGAGTGGGAGGAATCCCCTGTCCACAGTGCTAGGCATGAAAAACTTGACAGGAAGTCACTCAAATAAATAAGCAGCAAAACCTTCAAGCAAAAAGCCAATTTCATGTTGTTGTTCCTTTAAACAACTGCAATGAAATATTTATGAAGATTAAGGAAATAAAATTAAGGCTAAAAAGCAGCATGTCTTGAACAGAGAAATTGGAAGGGGGCAGAGATATCAATACATCAGCATTTCCAGAAGCACAGCAGGCAGCATTAACAGAAAAAGTATTAAAAAACCGTGCTCTTGAGTACAAAACATTACCACACATAGCAGGAGCCAGAGCACACACATCCACCTCATTGTGCATGAAGAGTGTGCTCTGAATAAGCCCCATGAACTGACAGCATAGAAGGAATTGAAAAGATAACAGACCCTATTTATAGGATGGCTTTAATATCATGGAATCATCTCCATGTAATTTTATCATCTGTTTTCACATAAAAAAAGTGTATTCTTCACTTAAAACAGTAGCAGAGTTATAAATATTTTTTTTCCATATATCTTAAACAAAGAAGCATGTGTGCAGTATCACAAAGAAGAAACTGTAAGAGGTAGGGAATTTAATATTTCTCTATTTCTACCTATTAAAAAGAGTCATAAAATCAAAGACTTTAATTTAAAAAAAAAGGAAAAAAAAAAAAAAAAGATGATTTAGCCAAGAACAGATTTTTGGAAATCCAAAAACATCAGAAGAAGATATTTGTGACCCTTTAGAGTCCTTATGTCCTAGACTATAAAAAAACATACTTGATAGCCAGATTTAGTTTAACATTTTTCAAATGTTAACTGCTTGGTCACAAGCAGTTGCCCTGACACCAAAAAGGATTTTTTTCCCAAAACCATTCTTCTGACATTTAAAAACGCTTACTGCTGTGTTCAGTATTGTACAAATACAGTTGATATAGAATACATGAAGAAAAAATTCTAACAAAGAAAAAGTACTTGCTCCTTTGCAACTTTCCATTCCAAATAGTTCTCCCATTGCTTCTTCACTATTGCAGTGCAAACAGAAATGTATTTCCTTTAGCAATTAATTGTGTAATCACCTACTAAAACTTGGAGGCTTACTGTGCTCTTTTAGTGTATTTTTTTTCCTAGTCAACTTTTCCATTTTGAAATAGGAAAGAAAAAACTGTGCATGGATAAGTTCTTCTATTAACATTTCCTCTACATTCAGAGCAGAGCAAAGGACCTGCTCTGGAGCTCACGTGTTAGGGAAGGATGCCTGCTTCTCCTGAGTAAGGCACCAGAATTTAACACCACGTGGGACTCCTTGTTCCAGCAGGCTGGTTTTACTCTTCCACCTGCCTGTGTGGCTGTTTCTGCCAGCCACACTGAACACAAGCAGCTGCACTGTGCCTGAGCCTTCTCCAAACAACACTGCCTGCTTCCCAGCAGGCACACGGGAAAACTCTGAGACGGGAATAAACTGCTACCAGGTGAGGTTGTTCTGCCAGGTGAAATGATTTATGAGTTACTACTTAATAAACTTTGACCCTTGCTATTTCTGCCTTCTTCCTCTTCATACATACAAAGCACTGCAGGACATACCAACCTTTTCTGCTCCTTTTATGGAATTAAAATTAAAGAGCATCTTAAAAAAACATCCCAAGACAAAAATTTGGTTTAGGATTAAAGTTAGAAATAACATTTTGAATTGCTTAATCAACCATTACACTTAATAAACATAGTATTCTTTTTATATTTTAACCTGTATAAGAAAACAATATCTAATAAAATTTAAATGTCAAGCATGCTAATGGATTTTTATAACCATACTTACAGAAAAAACAGCAGCCAGAGTCTCAACAGCACCAGTACTTAGTGTAACATAAGGGATTGTTTCATGTTTGATCCCAGATTCACTAAAGATGTTGTTTGTGTAGTACCAGATCTGTATTGGAGAGAATAAAATGAGTTATTAATCATTGTATGTTGAACTACAGTACACTGGTATTCAATTTGATCATCTATTCTACTCAAGGCCAAACTTGTTAAAACTCGGAGCATTCCCAAATGACTGAGGGCCACACAGGATATCAAATGAAGGGAAGGTGCAAATTCCAGGTGGATGTGGCACAGTATTGTTGTGGTTCCACTTGCAGACCCAGGAAGAATTACAAACAGCTTTAACTCAATTTAGCTTGATTTACTTTAGGAGTAAATAAAAGAAACTCACTTTAAGCTTGAACAAGAGGATAAAAATAGGTTTTGTGTGGCTTAACAAGTGGGTTTGTGAAGGTTTATGGAATAATTCAACAGCATGTAACAACAGAGGAGAGAACAGGAAAGAGGCATTGAGAGGCACTAAAGAAGCTGCTCGTTTTTGGACAGCAGGTGTGAGTAAAGTATTTCTGCTTTAACCTTACTGGAGTGTGGACATCTGCAGTCAAGCCATCCCCCTAATTTCTCTTTATTATCCACAGAAAGAAAAGATACTTTTAATATTAGAATTGCTTGGGGAAAAGTAAAACGCTGGGTTTTTTTAGGATGAAATTAATCATAGGCTGGGAGATGCTGTCATTAATGGAGAGAGACACAGGTTGTATAGCTCAGAGGAAGTCAGTGTTTGGTCAGTAAAACCATATCCAGCAGTGACAATACCCAGGCTGAGAATATACAGTGACAACACTCTAAAATAGCAAGTCTAGTAAACATCAGAATCCCATTCATATGAACTGTGTTTGAAAACCATATAAGATTCATGTTTGACTCACAGTGTCAGGAAAGAACTAGCCAAAGATTTTGACTGCCAAGGGGAGCAAGAAGGGGAGACAAAAAGATAATTGAGCTAGTAGAAAAAACAAAAAATGGTTGAAATAACTGATTATCAAAATAAGAAAAAGTTCTAAACCACAGATAATTTATCTGTGACAACAAAACTCAAAGCCCTGGATAATGATGGCACTAAACATTAAAGTAGCAGTGATTTTTTTCCCATATGCTCTCCATGGTACAGGCCCTAACAGGGCACACACTGCTAAATAAAGGGCTTGTCTGATGGATGAAAGTACTATGATTGCATGAGGAAAACCCTGCTGCCTGCCAACATATTATGAACATGCTGCATCTGTTTGTTAAGAAACTAACTCAGCAGTTTTGTAAAAAAAAAAAAATATTCTAAATTCCCAATTAGTCCTTCAGCAAAGATGCTTTTCCCAGTTCAAAGAAGAAAATCCAACTCATATTACATAAACCCCAAGTAAAATGGCATGCTGAGGAGTAAAAAGTCACCTTATCACCTGGCAGATAAAGAGAAACTGTCTGAAGACTACTGCTGGCACATCAGTTTTCAGCAGAACAGATGCAGTGACAAGAAATGATAGCAACAAAGTTCTCTACATGAAGTAACTTGCCTTTGTGCAGCACATGCTGGTGCTGACTGCTCATTACCCTGCTGACACACAGCACAAACAAACAAAACCAAGGATCAGCTCCCAGTTCCCTCTGAAATATTGATGCCCACTGATAATTTTTTGAGACCCAGTACTCTGACAATGTATTCACTTCCCATATACCTACACAGTGTATAAAGAAAACAAAGTAGCACAAAAACTGTGATAAAAATAATTTTCTTCTTCCTACTACAAGTTACAAGATTGATTTAGTGCAGTAGAGTTAGAAAAATATCATCTAGGCATTTCATCCTTGATATCAGTTTTGTATAGCAGCTAGATCTAAAAATGGCAGAGGTATTGCAGGTATGCACAAGTTAAAAGAGAAGAAAGAGGCCAAAGAGCCACTAAAGGAGTTAACTCATGAATGAAATTTGTCAAAACTTAACAACAAGAACATAAGACATTTTGCAAGTGGTTTCACAGAAGACCATGACTGACCACTGATGATTAAAAAACTGGCAGAGCAAAAACAAGATGAAATTCACAAACTTATTAATCTCTGTAGCGCTACCAAAAAAAAAAAATTAGGATAAAAATTAACAAAACATATGTTTTTCAAAACAAAAAAGTGAATGTTTTTCAGCCTGTGTACCATTAAAGAGAGAAAAAATATTGACAAATTTACTAGACCTACTTACAAGGCTAATGATCACTTTTCTAATTTCACTAAAGTTATTTTTCTAACATGCTTTTTGTTAGCTAGTGATTTAATCAGCTAAGAAAATTAGCTAATGATTAGGCTAAAGGTATTTGAATGAAAGAACTGTGAAAAATGGTGCAGAAGGCTCAGAATCAAATGGGTAGCAGCAGAGACACAGACTGTGTGGCACATTGCTCACTCACTCCTCCCTGCACTCCCTGGTGCTCTCCACACCAGCTGGGAAGTGCACACCATGGCAGACTCTTTGCATATTGAAAACATTCATTGTCCCACAGATCCATTCCCAGCATAATTCCTTTGCACCCAAAATACCGCCTTAAGAACAGACCTTACAGAAGCCTGGGTGTCCCACTTTGGAAATGACTCCCTTATAGCAATGACTTACAGTGTATTCCTTGACATGAAAAAGTATAAACTTCTCCAGTGAAAACCTCACCATAGTTTTGTGACTTCTTTAGAACTGAGATGAAATGGTGGAAGATAAATAAATTTATTATGGCTCATATGTATCAGATAAATGTTAACAGAGTAAAAGAGACTATTAGAAAATAATTTATTAATGTCAATTTAGGTCAGACTGTCTGATATTTTGTTATAATTAAAAACATTAACATGATCAGAGCTTCACCATGATTTCTGTTCATGTGGAAACAAACAAATGTACAGTTTTTAAGCAAAACAAATTTTCATGTGAAGTAAAATTATTAAAAAGAAGCAAGTGTTCTCAGATACCAGCAGGATGATTACAGAAACCTGCCAGTTGGCAATTTCCCTGGAGAACGACCTGAGATTCTCACCTGAAGGAATCCCAGCTTTCCCATATGCCCTGTCCAGATGGTAGCTGTGGAAGAGACCAGACTGACTAATAGGGCATTACAGACAAAGCAAATGAGTTAGAAGGAGATTCCCTGCCAGTTAAATTTGGCTGATGCTGGGTCACACCCAGAGGGTTGGTTCAGATGCACTCAGGCAAAACAAGATCCAGGTTCACCAGTATCTGTCACATCCCAACACTGCTCATCTTGGAGCTCAGGTGACTTGAGCAGCACCAGCCAGGAAAGCCAAGCAAAAGAGACAAGTTTTGAAAGCCTGGTCTCTTAATCAAATGGTCCAGTTATTTTTCTTTTCATTTTCTCAGTTTAATTATTAACTATTACTAACAACTGTTTAAATAGTGCATTCTAGAACACAATTTTTGTGTGAATAACTTTTTTTTTCATGTTTGGTGACATTGCATGGGAGGAGAAACAAAAGAATAATAAAAAAGGAAGGCTTGAAACAGACAACTCAACACACAGGTTTCCTGACAGAGACATTTTTTCTGAGGCATATTTTCAGAAATGGCACCTTTAAGTAACTCTGGCATCCATTTAGATTGGATGCGTCTGACTATTCCCCCACACCCTCACTCAAGCCATGAAAGTATGGTTTTGTTTTGCCACAGAATACTGGGCAATTTTTTATCAGCTATTAAGTGTCCTCAAAGTCACAAAACTCTTCCATTTCCCCTGAAAATTTATCTGCGACCGTTTTTTGTAGGCAACATGCTCCGTTATTTGAACAGTCTGTTTATTACTATAAGTGTCATTTTATTTCCCTTATGTGCTGACAAATCTTAAAAAGACTGGGTGACAAGGTAATTCTGTTTTCTTCTTCCTCAAAAATGTATCCACAATGAGGAATAAAATAACGTGTCATTAGCACTGAAATCCTACCATTAGAAGAAAACACTACCTATACAAATGTTATTATAGTTTACCCCACAGGATGAGAAAACTCTTCTAATTCCCTCCTAGAGTTTTGTAAAAAGCTTTTAGGTTCTAGAATTCCAATTGCATTAATCTTTTAAATGGTCTTGGACCAATTACTTTCTATTTGGAGTTTTAAAGCTATAGAGATACCTGAGATAAGCCTGAGCTTGTGTTCATAGATATGAAAGCCCATAGACTTATTAGCCCTGTGGGGAAAATCTAGCTGGCCTGTGCTGCAGAGCCACAATGAGAGTTCCTTGCAGCAGCAAGAATATTGCTTTCATATCTATAAGCCAGTAATACCATTGAACTATGACAAAAACCCCTTTCCCTTTCAACTGCTTCTTGAGAATATTTGTTTTGTGCAGCATAAAGCATCCAAGCCAGATGTCACAAGCTGCAGCCAGGATAGTTCTGTCTGGGTATAAAGCAAACTCTTCTTCCAGTGTCAGTGGTGTAAACACCTGGCAGAGGTTGCCCAGGAAGGTTATGGACTCTCGACCCTTGAATATGATTAAAAGTCAACTACACAAAGCCCTCAGTTGCCTGAGCCAACTCTGATGTCATTCCTGCTCTGAGCAAGGGCTTGGACCAAGTGGAGGTATCTTCCAACCTAAACTGTCCTGTGACCCTCTCATAGCTGAAGCAATAGGCTGAGACAGATGGAAAATGGGACTTCTGATATCCATTAGCTTCAGACACAATAATGGCCAATCTGAATTGCTACTGACTGTTTTATATCTTTTTCCTCTTTTCTTTGCTTTCCAAGACAGGAATATTGAAGCAATAACAAAATCAATCATGAGGTGTGACCTCCTGAAATCACTTACAAAAGCTTTCACTGACTTCTGTAATAACAGAACAGAACCAATCCAGGCTGAAATGTCTCCTGAAAAAACTCTGAATAAGTATGGGGCATATCCAGAAACAAAGAATCTGAGTATCAGAAGTGAAAGCTGCACACTCTTTCTTTGCTGATCTCTTCTACGTTTTCATGTATTCCTTCAAAGTTAACACAACATGGCTTGCCTCACAATTTTTTTGTTAAAAAAACCCCCAAACAATACAGATCTCTGTGCATCTTCCCACACGCTGCTCTCACAAAGTCATTACCAATAAGGAACAACCAAAACAGGAAAGCCATAGAGGTTGGTGAATGGTACAGCCCAGAGGCTGCTATAAAGGAGAGGAGCACGCCAGGAGATGCCCTGGCCTGCAGAAGGACACTTACAGCATTCAGCCCACAGAGCTGGTAGCAGCCCATGGTGACGACCACGGTCACAATCTGCCATCGCACAGCGCGCGTTCTCAGCAGCTCAAGAACCGACACCATCTTGGTGTTCCTCTGGACTCGAGACTCGGCCAAAACTTCTTCTATTTCATGAGACACGTCATCTTTGCCAAGGAATCTCTGAAATGCTACAAGGAGAGGACATGTATTTGAGGCCAGACCCTTGGCACTGTGTGCATTTATAACTGTCTTGCTTCTCTAAAACAGAAATGTTCGGCACAAGCAGGAGACGTACATGGGCTACAACTTAATGATTCTTCTGCCAACAATATAATTCTGCTCTGGATGTGATCTGGTTCATCTCTGCTATTGGGTTCAGAAACTGCAACAAAAATATAAATTATTTGTCTCCCGACAAGCTCTCTCTTATATTATTTCATATATAATATAGCCTAAGGTCCAGTGCAGAGTGAAAACCCTGTGTGACTTGAAAATATTCAATACCAAAACAGCTCTGCATATTATTTGACTTGGCTACTTTCACAGCCTCACAATATTGCTGGAAATAGATTGAATAGAGAAGTAATAAGATGTAAAAATGCATATAAGTCTGGTAAACCAAGAAAAGACAGATATTTGAAAAGAATGGCTATTATTCTTCATATTACCTCTTGTGTTTACTAGCGTATAGACAAGAATTCACTTTGTCAAGGTGATTAATATTAGAAGTAATTACCCAGAGCACTTCAAGATTTTATATCTCTCAGTGCTGGAGACATGGGAACAAATTTGCATGGCCAATGTAAGCAAGCAGCCAATCAGTCTCACATCCCCAAAATGCCACCATTTAGTGTTGCACATTGATAGCTTACAGAAATATCCCTCCACTGTGAATAATACAGGCTTTTCATCTCACACCTCCTCCAAGATACAAACAGATACCTCCTGGTGGATGTGACGTGTCTCCACCAGCCTTGTTTCACAGATACTGTCTCTGCAGGTGATACTTCTGTTTCAATCTAATGAACATACCCCAGGGGTCAGCGTTTTAAGAGATGTTTAAAATGCTCATCATCTCGGAATGATTGCAGAGAAACAATGACATTACACACACCCCTGCAACAAGGCTTTGCCACCCAGTAGGATGCTAACACTCAAAACAATCCTTTACACAGCAGGACACTTAAAATTATTATTTTTATTAAATGAATAAGTTCATTTAATTCACCTATGAGCCAAATCAATTTTTCTTATCCACAGCTTTGCATAACATTGCCTATAAATAAATGACCACAAGTTTCAGTATGTTTACACCCCTTTGGATCATAAAAAGCACTTGGATGGTCAAAGAAACTAGAGATACTGATTAATCATGGTTAATACATCCAGACTCTATTTAGATTTTGAAGTTAAAAAATTTTATCTTTACCCAGGAAGTGAAAAGGCCAATTAGTGGCATTTCAATGTTGTGAGGAATAGGTCACAAAAATTGCCTCTCCAGAGCATCCCTCTCTGTCACTTTGGTGAATGCACAAGGCTGCGCATTCTGCCTGACTCCCAGTCTGGCGGTGCAGGGAACTAATTTGAGCTCTGGGCCAAGATTTTCTGAGGCACTTAGCACTTCTAATGCATTTTAATGTGCCCCACATGGTTCTGCTTAACAAGAAGGAGACTTTTTTTAAGGGATGAACCACCTCTGGGTGTTGGGTCAATTCATAACATTCATATGTTCTGATAACCAGTTTCTCTCTTGTAAGAGGAGAGGTCAGAATTTTTAAATCTCTCAGAAACAGCACAAGATTTATCTTTTCACACAGGCTGTACAATCACAAATGAATTGACAAATTCAGACCTCAGAACCCAAACATTAAGCTGCTCAGTTTTGCCCTTTGCTGTTGCTCATTTTTAAATAAATAACATGCTAAACACTCATTTTAATGAGCATGATGCATTTAAAGACAGTGATAAGAAATGTAAAATTAGAACAATGTGTGCCTGTAGTATGTTAAAGTCAATGCCTCATGCTGAAATTACACTCTCCTCAGTACTATTAGAACATGATCAAGAAAAATTCAGGTAAAGATGAGAAAAAACAGACATATATCACCATAGTCTTCTTTGAAAGGATTGTCTCAGATTTTTAAGCATCTGGTTTATCAGTGTAAATTAGGTCAGTGCACAATTTTCTTTATTTTTCCTGTCCTTAGAATCCTCAGCATTACTTTAGGGCATACAAGTCAAAAATATAGGTGCAGTCAAGTAAAAAGATAAAAATCTGTCTTTTCTGCACAAGGGAGCTTACTGTATTTCTAGAGGGACCAGGAACTAAAAAACTGCAATTACCAAAATTGCCAAGCACAATGCAGAAAAAAATTGACACCTGATTTCTTTTTCTTTCCTCCACGGCATTAAGTAAAGAGATGTAAATACAACTTTGATGGATACTTAAAATTACCAACAAGTCAAGAAATGCTAAGAAATTACTATGCTATACATGCATAGTTTTGAATAGACATCACCCAACCTTCTTGGAAAAATATTTTCCTGCTACTCAGCATGTCTTTAATTTTCTTCCATTACCGGCATTTCAGTACCACAAGAATCACAATTGTATATATAATTAATGAAGAAATAAATTCTGCAATGGCAAGGAGATGGGAAAACTTAAAATCTTTAAATGTATATTGTTCAATTTATTAATTTTAATTTCTAAACCCTGGCATTACTGGCACTGAGAAGCACAGCAGTCGTTCCTCTCCACATTGCAATGACCTCATTTCCCTCAGTGACTGGCTGCTTCTTGCTATAGTGAGGCCTTATATTCATGTAACACTTAAAACCATCTAAGGAGTTTCAGTTCTAGAAACTTTTAAACTTTCCCAGATTCCTATTTAATTCCCTTGGATCAGAAGATTATAGGAGCTCAACCTTTGAAAGTTGGAATACTGCCTTTATAAATAGGAAAAGAACTGGGTGGTTCCAGTCAAGAGGAAAGAAGTCAAGAAACCCTTCCATTTACACCACCAGTTTTTATTCATCTCAGCTAAGAGAAGGTGAACCTTTGAAAGAGGTTCAAAGAGCTGAAAAAAAAAATCAGTTGTTACCATTTTTAAAACAAATCAGGCCTTTAAATTAAGTGAAGATGGACATTCAAGAGCTCAACTACATGGGAAATTATTATTTTTTCCCCACTGTAGTACTTCCAGGACCATGCAAAGAAAGCAGTTATTATTGACAGAATTAACATGTGAAGAATTAGCATTTCTTCTTTGAGAAGAAATTTTAAAGGTTCAAAATACTTTCGTGTGGTTTCCAGAATAAAGCCAGCCCCAGGCAAGGGGGGGCAGAAAAAGAGAGAAGTGGTCATAGGTTGGTTTGGCTTATCCCTTAAAAGAAACAAACAAAAAATTAAAATAAGTTGCAGGAGTATTATTGTAATCTGATTCCCATGGACACATTCACTTCCCTGTTGATTAATTATATTAAATCCAGCATCACACTGTCACACACCTTTGTCTAAGTTCTGCTTAAACAGCATCTTCTTTTGCCACTGTTGAAGACAGTAGAAATTTCCCTGTGATAACTCCATGTCAACACAAAAATAATTTACAAAATAAACAAGTAGTTATTTTCATATAAACTAATTTTATTAAAGTACCGGATATCCAGAAGAATAATTCAGGTGTATTTTTTTAGAAGATATTTAAATATAATAATACCATTTAAATCTAGCAAAATATTGATTATCTACTAGCATGAAATATAGCAAAATTTAATAAAAAATATCAGTAAATATAACGGCAAGCAAATTACTTTAGGCTTTTCCCACGTGTCACCTCCCTCTTCTTCTAAGTAAAGAATACACAGGTATTTTTTGAGTTTTTATCCAGTTAAGGATTACATCTTTACCTGTTTGTATGTCTGTTTTCACAGACCATCAATAGGCCTGTTCAGGTTTACCTGAAACTGGCTAAGATGTACAGGTAAAACAAAACATATGCATGCCACCCTAAAATAACACAAGAACTGGTAAAATGAGTTGTGTTAAAAGTCCAATGAACCTAATATCCTTTGTAAAAGACAGGAGGTTTAAGAAAAGTTTAAAAACAAATCAGACACACCACAATCACTCCAGCTCTTGGCAGGCAAATATCTGAGATGAAGCCTTTACCATAAGCCAGCAAGTCATGGCTGTCTCTTCCCCTTCAACAACAATAGTTTATAATGCTTACAGACACACAAAACCCACAGAGAAACAAAAATAAATCATATACATCCTTGTTGTCAGTCATAACAACTTCATTTTAATCACTGGATTTGCAGTAACTTGTTCCTGCTGTAACTTTGAGTTCAATACCTCTCCCGTCCATGTGGGCCCCCCAAAGGGCTTTGTAAAAAATTGGCTCCATGCTTTTTGAAATCAGGAGTGGCCTTGCTCTTTTGCCACATGAAAAGGTATCAACTCTAATCCATCTTTCTAAAAATTTAAATCTAAGCTTCTCATTGTACCTTTTGTAATGGTTTTTCATAACCATGGGACTTTTAATGTATGACCCAACCTACTAGATGAACAGATTTTGTATGTCACCAACAGATGTTGCTGTGCCATTTTATCCAAGTTGTTTGACCCTTAAGATGTAACAATATTCTTATTCTCTGGCAAGCTGTGATACCAGCTGAGTTCCATTATTGATTTACATGATTTTCTTCTGTAGCTGCATAGACAATGCAAGGCTCCTCCTTGCACCCCTGCACTTCAAAAAAGACACCTCGACTCTCCAGCTGGAAGTGATTACAACCAATGTTGTTAGTCATAACAAATGTTCCATTTTATCACTACTACTGATTTTATTTATATTACATCATTGTGATGATCACAGATCCGCAGTGTACTAGGCATGCAAATAATAGACAGCTAATGTAAAATCCCTGTCTTATTGTCCTAGAACTTGGATGATAAACTGTCTGATGTAATTATAGCAGCAGATTTTTCTTTTTCTTCCTGTTTCTATCCCTGTCACTCTTCATTCCCACAATCTCCTTCCAAAGTCCTTCTCTTCAACCACTTAAATACTCATATCTCCTCTGCTGTCTGGCCATGATTATGAAGGATCACACCAGTTAAATGCTAGGCATTTTCCTCCCTTCTATTCCTATCATATGAGAAGAATGTCAGTTATGGGACCTGGGAAAGGAGTTGGGATGGTTCTGCCCTTGCTTCGTTACCAGTCTTGGTTTCTTGGGCAAAGCAGGTTTACAGATTATGCTGTTGTTCCAGGGGACTGTTCTCTCGCCAGAACTCAGGGATCAGTTCTCCCACAGTCAGCAGTGAGACAGGAATATGAGACACAGTGCATATCCTTTGGGTCCCAGAGAGTCAGATACAGGTTGGTGACCTCCAGGAGGGTGAGCCGAGCTCACCTGGCAGTGCTGCTTCTGTCAGACATGGTGTCCGTCTGTCTGATGGGGCAGACACCAGCTCAGCCACCCACAGTGTGCACTGCCTGCTCTGCTGGACAGGGGAAAGCAGGGGATGGGGTAAAACCCTGCTGATGGGGCACAGGAGACCTCATTCCTCCGAGGCATCACTGCCCCTGTTCCCCAAAGAATAGCTTCTCTCATGGTGGTGTGGTTTAGGCTTGCACATTATGCCTCTCTACTCTAACCCTCTACCCTCATTCCTTCTTTTTTTCACTGTTTACACAACACATTTTGGTCCTTCCCCTTCTCTCAGTCTCTTCTTTGCCCCTTAAAGACATCTGCCAGAAAAGAGTTTGACACTACTTGTATTTTGGTAGTTACAGTCTGGTTATCTCCTGAGACTGAGAAGAAAAGAAGGGCATGAAAGCAGGGGCAAAACTTTCTGGAAACTCAATGACCTACATTATGTCACTGGATATTATTGCTCTAAAACAATTAGGAAGATTAATGTTGTCAGCTCCATTTTAGGCACTTTGACATACATGTACACTTCAGAGTATTTCATAAAGACTGATGTAGCCATCTGCTTTAAATACAGCAGACCTTTTGCAAATAATAATTTTATATTTCTCTGACAAGGTATAATCCACAGTGAAATATATATTTGCATGAATAGCCTTGATCCATTAAAGGAAAGAAAAGGGATTTAGTCAGTAGAAAGAGTTGCAATTTTCCAATACTAATATGCAGATTTAAACTAAGAGGCAAATAATTCAAAAGCATTATTGTTGCCATCATTAAAATGAATTAAAATTGCTTTGTCATTATATGACTTACAAGCAGAAGGGCACTTTAATAAATCACAACTCCTCCAGTCTCCTTAATACTTATACTTTTCCTCCCCCATTTCTGCTGATAATGGGAATATCCAGATGATTTGTCCTGATTGTTGATTCACCCTCCTACTTTGTGAATTCCGCTGTAGGCTACACTCAAAATGAGTTACACTGTGTACTACAATGTATTTCAGAATTTAGTATTTTCTTTTTGAATTAATAAAATCAAAAAGCACATATTGACAAGCAGTTACTTTGAAAAGCTTTTTATATCAGTTGTCTCTTTCTCTGAGAGTATCTAAATTTATAGTCCTTAGGGTGGCTCATGAAAGCCATCATTTTGTAACCAGCAAGCCAGCTGCTAAAGCCCATTTCCCCTGGAACCTGCTCTTCTGATGCCTTCTACACCAAAACCTACCTCCAATGCCTCTGGATTAGATTTCAAATTATTTTCAGAACATGTATGCTGAAAACATCCCCGACTGCAGTTGGCACATTACCAGCAACAGTAAATGGTGTGAATTTAAAGGCAGGTGGCATTATTTTACTGCCATGTTTTATAACTTTTAAACTCTACCCATGAGAGGTCCAGTTTCACTGTCAGTGCTGAGGTTTCCATGTACTGTAGCAGGATTTTCAATAGTTCCTCATAGCAAGTGTGACATTATGCAACAGCATTGCAGATGCAGACTCTTTGCCAGCCATAGCTCTGGAAATATATCTACAATTTTACCAGGCAGAAAGGAGCCAGTTTAAACTTGGCACTCAAAGGCATTTCTTCCCTACCTAGCCATGGTACTGCAGAATTTTCCAACCAACAGCGAACCCAGGCTGGGGCCTGCATCCCTGCTGGGTGCTCTGACCACAGCAGCCCTTTCCTCCATGGTCCTTGGAAAAACTGTTCCCTGCCTCCTCAAAACTCTGCTGACTCTCTGAAGCTAAAGAACTCTCCCCAAAGCCTTGTTTTTGTGCTCTTTTATTTTTTTTTTAAGCATTGAACTGTATCTCTAAATGTCTGAGGCTCCAAAATTTATAGAATTCTTCATTCAACACCAAACTGAGAACATGGGAGTCTCTTCAGTAGTGTGCTATTTCTTTTTCAGAGGGCTCTTCTGAACAAAAACCCCAGTTTTTAATTTCATAAAAGAAGAAACATGATAGAGTTGCATTAATTCCACATTAAAAGATTATTAAATTTTTATTTCAGGTGTTGATATACACTTTACAAGTTATTTTGCAAGCAACTACTTCATGACTGAAAATGTTAAGTGTTGTATTCAAGCAAAGTATGTAAGAATAGTTTGTAAAGCAGTTATGTTTGGTTATTTGGTAATATAATCAGACTCCTTCTTTGTACACTCCTGCTTTTAATGTGTCCTTATAATAAGCAAAACCAAATTTTCAACATTCAGCTGTACTGGGATATAATAAATTTACCGGGGTGGAGAATACAGCAACTGTGATCATGCAGGCAAATAGTTTTATACTTAGAATTTAAAGTAAGAACTAAGTATTCTGTGTCTGTGAAGCTGAAGCAATGTGGAAGCAATGTAGATTTTCAGTTAAACAGATGTGTGGGATTTTTATTAGACCTACAAAATTACTGAGTTACAGAAGCACAGGGTCAAACACACTGACTACTAGGAAAAAAACAGAGCTGATGTTTTTATTAGTGCAAAGGCTGCAGATAAGGGAGAGTCACGATAACTGAAACCACCTTTCACTTCCAAATGAACCCTGCATAGAGTGTCTGGCACACAACAGCAGGATGATTTGGTTAGGTCTGTAGCACCATCTGTAATACTACATAACTTACCTTGCTGGAAAATTTGATTTCTAGAAACTTGGAAGTTACAGTTATATTTATACAAACAGAAACAAAATAAAATGTGAGAAAAATTATTACCAAGAGAATCTCCCCTGCTGGACTAATCTGCTTTTAGTGTGGTATCAGAATCAGGTATCTGCATCCATACAATGAAGACCCTTTGCTCATGCAATGAACATTTCATACCTTTTTCTGCCTTGCTCGTGTTGTGCTTTTCAAGTAGGAGGTACCGAGGACTTTCAGGAAGAAAAGGCAGAATCACAGCTTGTATCAGTGATGGGACAATGATTGCTCCAAATAAGAAAGGCCACCGAGATTCCTGCAAATGGATGCAAACAGGAGTCAGTAATACTCTCCCACCTGGAAGAAAAATAGCTTTGATGGGAAACACTCCGATTTTTCATCATTCCAAGTATTGAGTCCATCACCAGAGTGATGTGTTCCACCTGAGCTTGGTAAACACTTCAAACACTTCCCCTCTGATCACCTTACACAAGGGCCAAGCCCTCAAACTATTTTCTGTTGACAGTTTTTATTTTACATTCTTCCACTTCAGCCAGGCCTAAAGCACCATATGCTGCACGGTGTGGCATGTAATCCATGCCTCAAACATGAAATGGGGCCCAAGATAACTGAATAACTCCCAGAAATAATGGTCTCCTAACCAATATTTTTCCTTGCCGTTTTGGGTGAGAGAGGTGTTTTTAAAAAATTCTCCTGGGATGGGGAAACAACATGAGAAAGTGTTTTTGCAAACAATTTAAAACTTGAGGTCATCAGTCATCCTAAGAGCCTATGTTACCATGCAGGCTTCAAGACCCTACTTCTTCATTCTTTTTTTCTTTCTTTTTTTTTCCAATTGAGTGGAAAACTTCACATAATGTAGGTGAATCAGAAGTATTTAGTACAGTTTATAGACAAATAAGGCTGAATCTTACTTTAAAAACTAGAAAACTAAGGTTAAGACTTTAAAACCAGTAAATAATCACATAATCAAAGCAGGAACTGGTTTGTAAAGAATACCAGGAAAACAGGCAGTATAACTTGTCACCTTCATTCCATATCTGCCTGGAATAATTTCCTGTAATATAAACCTGTTTGCTCTGTACCATATAAAAAAAAATTATGGGGTGTTAGAATTTTTGAAAATACTTCCAAATAAAAATCTTACTCTTGATCAGCACAGCACACTTTCTGTAGGTTTTTCCCACAATGTCAAGGACACTTCTTAAAAGAAAAAAATATTCTTAGTATACTGTTATTATCAGCATTCTGCCCACCTATGGAGACTTCCATGGAATAAACTTACAGTCATTTTAAAGTCTCCTATAGTGTATGGTTTATCAGTTGGTCCCATTTATCCCAAATAACTCTTCTGAAAGTGTTATTTTGAAAAATTGTGAACAAGACTCTGAACTTACCCTTCACATTAAATAGCAAGCCCTGATACTATAATGAAAAGCCCTCTATTTTTGCCACATAAGACACTGAGTGTCCTTTATTTCCTCTATTAAAGATTTCTGTTTTACTTTTTATCATGCTAACTTTTAAAACCTTAAGGTAAACACTTCTAAATATGCTCCCACGTGCCATTTTGCCATGAATTGATCAGTAAGCCTCTGAAGCCAATGGAAACTTCTCCATCCATTTCAAAAGATTTCATGTCTATTCAACGTTATGGAGTGTGTATTCTACTTGCTTTCCTCTTAATTAATGTCATAGAATTTTAACTCCTTCCTCCCTCTACAGAAAAGAAATTGTAGGGCTTATGTAAGTTTAAAGGATTCATTAAAATGGCTGGAAATCAGGCTGAACTAGACCCTACAAAGAGAACTAAGAGAAATAGGGAAAAGGAGGGTTTCATAACCTCTTTCAGAAGGAATACCAAAAGACATATACTGGGACAGTGCTCAGGAGCACTAATAAGCTAAAGGCAAAAGACAGTGTAGGTGACTCAGAAGACACTTAAGACACTTTGCCTCAATTGTCAGCAGGAAGGAGAAGCACACAGGTGCTGCTGGGAGGTAAGTAAAAAACTACATCCCATTTTATTTCAGGAAAAACTTAAAAGAGCATTAAATATTTTAATTACAGGGGACCTGATTTAATCACCTGCTCAGAATTGGTACAAATAACCTGTCAAGATGGTAAAATTTTAATTTTAAACTGTCACATTATGGATATTTGCTTAGCCTGGAGCCTGAAAAACTTGGCTTTGATGTATTTACAAGAGACAGTTAAATAGTAGAGCAAGTTTGACAACCACAGACTCATTCAAAGGTTGATGTAATAAAGTGCAAAGCTGTAGAGACAGAAGATCAGGCAGAAGGGAGGGGGATAAAGCATGGCATGGATTTATCAGCTGTGAATGAGACAAGATTAAGATGCACTGGAATACAGTAAAGGAAATGTTGCCATATCAGAGAATCATCAGCTAAAATGCAGAAAATTGAACTTACTGTAACCATCAAAAGGTGGAAAAGAAAGTGACATGGAGACATGTCAACAGGCACTTCTGGCAGATGAGCTATCCATATCAAACTCAATAATTTATTTGAACACCAGTTACATTTTTTATTTTCAGCGATTAAAAAGATTTTGGTAAAATGTGAAGACACTCTCAACACAGAACAGGTTAACAATACACACATCAGCAAATTTTAAAGGGAGAGCTAAATTGTTGCCAGGGTCATGCAACAGAGGTGGGAAGAAGTGCTGAACTGCCCTGAACATGGGCACACATGTTTTGAAAGATCTACTGTGGTCAATTAAATATCCCAGTATGAGATGGATAACAGGATCAAAAAGACTGAGTAAGGACATATGCAACTGTGGCAGGCTTCACTCTCTCTGTTTCTCTCAAAATAAATTCACAGAAACAGAGAAACAGAGAATGGTTTGTGCTGGCAGAGACCTCAAAGATCACATTGTTCCAATCCCCTGCCATGGGCAGGGACACCTTCCATTCTCCCAGGCTGCTCAGAGCCCCATTCACCCTGGCCTTGAGCACTTCCAGGACTGGGACATCCACAGCTTCTCTGGGCAGTCTCTTCCAGTGTCTCACCACCCTCACAGTGAAGAATTTCTTCCTAACATCTATGCTAAACCTCTCCTCCTTCAGTTTAATAAATAGATTTTATTTATTTACTTATTTATTTATTTATTTTAAAAGCATAATCTGGACATAGATCCCACTCCCCATTCCCAGCTGAGTATCAACCACTACTGCACAGTCAGGCCTCTTGTTTGCTCTCTCCCCAGGGTTTGGGTTTCTGTGCTGTAGAGGTCCCCATGTCCCACTGAGCATCCTGGGCAAGCTTCCCACATCCTGGCCATTCTGGAGCCACAGGGAAATGCCCACACCCCAAACACCTTCTCCTAGGGTCTGCCTGGACATGGGGTAGCACAGGACACTGCTCAGAGGATCCCAGCCCTGCTCTGCCTCCCTGTGTAAGCACCATGCTGTCTCACAGAACTGTCAAGGGTTTGGCTGCCTCTACTGCTGGAGATGTGAGGGAGATGGTATCAAAATAAATACTCATTTCCCCTTTTTAACATTCAGTGCACAGGATCAAGTGTGATCTCCCAGTGAGCAGGTCTATTTACTAGTCACTATTAAATAGTCACCATTTAAGTATTCTTTCTAGAATTAATACTTGGGGATGGGGTTGTGGTGAGTTTACTACAGTGCTGAACAACTAATAAACAGAAATGACCTTTCTGTATAACTTCCTCATGTAAAATGACTTATTTTACCCATTTTGTATGTGGGGAACAAAAAGACAAAAGTCTAAGTCATCCAACACAAGATACTCAAAATATCCAGGAAATAGCAATTTAGTAGTCTCTTCTTTTTCATGGTTCTACAAGAAGCAGGAACACTTTCAAAATTCTAGTTTGGCAAAATGCAATCACACACACAGAGATAGAAAGAATTACATGTAGTCTAATTTTTAGATGCCCTGAAGCATCTTGCCTCGCCCTCCTGCTGCAGCTACAGAAGGATGCAGGTCTCTGTGATGTCACATCTGCCAGCTCCACAGGGACATGTAAGGTACCTTAGGGCATTAAGATGATACTATGTGCTTATATTCAAGCATTTGAATTTTGTCCTTTCTTGCAGAGACTTGGAACAAAAAATGCATATCAGAAATATTCCATTTGCCACACAAAAAAATTGTATCCCTTCTCAGAACAGACTGGGTAAACTTATTTAGGCATGCAAAGCCGAGAATACTGCACAAGGTCAGCATTTCTCTGTTAATCTGCTACCATGCCACATAAAACACTCCTAAAAGTAAAGGACAACCACACTGGCCTGGGGTCAAGGACTGAAAAAGCACTGAGGTGGAACTAATTTCTTAGCCTTAGAACTGTCTTTTCTTCCTTCCTCAGTGTGATGATCATGAGGTAGCTGAGAAAAGAGAACTTCTACATCTCAGGCTTCAGAGCAGATACTCAACTAAGGTGCAGAAAAACTCCCTTCCTGTTACCTTCCTTGTATTGCTCAGACACTGCTCTACAACCTCCTCTGGATGCAGAGTATGCTGATCTCACAGTTCCATCCTTACTAGGCACAATTTTCTCTCTGCATGACCATTTCTGTAACCCAGATTGTCAAAATGCATTTCAACAACAGAGTTACAAATTGCTTGCCTTCCTGTTTAAAACAGAGGCAACCCAGATAATATGTGTATTTCACCTCAGTTCTGCACCCAGATGTGTATTTTTTACAGGTGACTAATGCAGGTGTAACTTTGACAAGAAGATTACTCAGGTACCAGTATCCTCCCAGGTAACTAACAGTACAGAAAGCCAGCAGACTCAAGGCTGTACAAGTCTGATATAAAATTCACAGAAGTCAGCAGGAATTTTTTTTACTGACTACACGGCCTTTGAATCAGAACTTAAAACAGCCTTGAAAGCATCTGGTGTCCGAGTCCCATGGTTTTCTCTCCACTAAATGGCATGTTAGATCATGTATTCATTGAGAAAGAGAAATAAAGTATCCATTACAAGTTCCCCAGATGGTTTTCTGCCCAGCTTTTTATTGGAGTGACAACTAGCTTTTTACTGCACACTTATATGGAATAATTTGTCTTCATTGCTCATTCATCTCCAAGAGAAGTAAAAATTTCAGAGAAAAGCAATGGAAAATGGTGAGCTTTCAAATGGGATTTTTGTCAGCAGCCAGCCTATATTCTTGAGCTTCTTCAGGAAGAACTATTAGAGCTATGCTGGAGTTAGGCAAAATTTCAGACAGAATTTCCTTTCAGCAGTGCATTTAGACTCAGGTTAACTTCCATAAATAACAAAATATGAAATAGTAAATGAAAATAATTGAGGAGGATAAGATTCAGTTTTTCAAACATGAGAATATACTATCATTCTGATGCCCTTGGGTACTTCAGATGTCCCTGTGGGACTGGCAGATGTAACACACACAACTCCAGAGACCTGCATCCTTTTGGGACTGCAGTGGGAGAAGAAGAGAAGTGCTCCAGGGCATCTAGAAATTGCACTAGATAAAAATCTTTTTTTATGTGACTATATTTTGCCAAACCAAAATTACAAAAGAGTAAGGTGTAATGAATTTAAGAGAAAAATAAATATAAAAATACCCAAAGCATGTTTGTTGTTTTGAAAACAACCAAAATGGTTGAATATTTAATCTTAATATTTTTTGATGAGAACAAATTTGGTTTAGATTTAAAAAAAAAAAAAAAACCAAAACAAACAAATCTCATTTTAATTTGACATTTACTTCCAGCTTAAAAAATCCTTCAAAATACTAATCAAGAATATTCCTCCCAGAATTTTTCCTTTTGCCATCAGTTTCAAAAGCAAAGACACTCAAGTCTAGAAAACACACCCTCCTACTCAATGTGATGACTGCATCCTATCTTACAATGCTTGACTAATTCATCACAGCATTAATAGCTAATTTGTAAAGGACAAATTTACATATTAGGACATGAATTTGCAATAATGGGGGGTTCTACAATGTATAATGGAAAGTAAAACTGAAATATTAATCATCCAGAACCTTCAAAAAGGTTTAAGTGGTGCTTATCTCCCCAGCATGTGAAACACTCTTGGAAGGAAGTCACAGGTCAAATTAGTTTAAATTTATTATTTAATAACACATTTGTAGATATTATCAAATACTCAAGCACTAAGGAAACAGGGAAATCTGCAATGTTCACTTGCTTGGAAATATCTGAAGCAGAGTCCAACATACACAGGGTAAGACGAGTTTTATAGAGAGGTGCTGTTTGTTATTAGGTCAGCTACAATAAGTGAAAAACTCACCTTTTTAAGTCTGATAAAGTACTAGAAAGTCATACTTCCAATGTTAGTAAAAACAAATGCTCTAATTTAGTTACATGTGTTAACTATGTTTCAGTGGACAAGGAGAACATTTTCTGACAAATTATAAGCAACTGCTATCAGCCTCCCTGGAGTTTTGATGTCTTTTTTTCCTTCACATCTGTTGAAGGATATCTTTCCAGGAAAGCTGGTCTACTGCTTCTCCAGTTGACCTAATTAAGCACAGAACAGCTACACATAAATCTTCTCAAGAGTCAGGTGAGCACTGTTTCACTGTCTGTGAGTAGCAGTCCTCACTGATGGTAAACTTGCATCCCAACATTAGATGCTCTGCCATTAAGTCTTTTGTTCATTACTGAGTCTTAATTATGTATCTATCTCCATAGTGATCTTGCTTCTATAACCACAATTCCACTTTCAGACAACTCCTCTCCTGTAGGATGTTCCCCTGCCCAAATGCAAAACTGCAACATTTCAGTATTACATATGGCCAATCAACCATGCGTTGTTAAAATTTCAGGAATTGAAGCCTCACAGCAAAACTTTAATGGAATGAAACTCATTTGCAAATATGAAGACACACAGCTGTTTTCCCATGCATTACTTAATGAGTTCTGTACAGAAAAGGGATGAATAAATACTGTTGTGTCTGTCTCAGGGAACCATTAAAAAGTTGATTTATAATCTCCAGTAAATACATAATTTCAGCTGATCCACAATAGATATAAACAAAATACCTCACTTAATGTCTCCATTAGAAATACATCAACACTCACCACATTCCCCCAGCAGGGCTGGTATAACAGACTGGACCCCTTCCCATGGGTGCTGTTGAACTATGAATATGCAACAACCCAGAGGGTCCTGGCAGCATTTCTGCACTTTTATCAGCATCATCAAGGCTGTGTCTGGTGTCTGCACAGCATCTTCCCTTGGCTGGGTCAACCAACTCTTGGGTGAGGTGACCTTCAAGCCCCTGATTCACAACTGACAGCTTATACGGAAGTTCTTGTTTCTTGATTAAAGGTTTGGAAATTGCTTTTGCAGTAAGAAACTTTGTGCTTTATATGTTACTGTGTAAAGAGGATGGAAATATCTCGTTGCTAGAAAAGAAAAGAACTGAAAATAACTGTAAAAAGGATTGCAATCTTCAAAATCACTGCCTTGAGCAATTCTTAATTGGTGTGTCTGGTAGCAGTTTGCAGGAAGTGCAGGCAGATATCAAACAAGTGCTGAAATTAGTGACTGTCTGAATAAGCACTGAATCTTTCTTTCTTTCCTTCTTTCTTTCCTTCTTTCTCTTTTTCTTTTTCTTCCTCTTTCTTTCTTTCTTTCTTTCTTTCTTTCTTTCTTTCTTTCTTTCTTTCTTTCTTTCTTTCTTTCTTTCTTTCTTTCTTTCTTTCTTTCTCTAAGTCATTCTTAGCAGTATCATCCCCTTTGAACAGCCACTTACAAGCACTGATGGGTCTCCTGCATCCTTAGCAGAGGTTTTAAAACACTCTTCAGGGAAAGCTTTAGCTTTTCTTCAGAGTTTTGCATTTTACTACAAGAATATAAAGCAGATTTTCTTCTGTGTTTTTAAGAAACACTGTGCAAGCCCAGCAGTCCAGTGAATTGGTAGGGACCAGGGTAACTTGAAGTCACCTCTTGCAAGCCTGACTCAGGAGCAGAGCAGTTTCCAGGAGTACAAGACCAATTCCTCAAACTTTTGTTATAAACTTAGACAAATTCTGATCAAAAACCCCCACAATCCGAGCTGGGAATCAGAGCTGATGAGACAAATTCCTATGTTATTTTCCCCAAGTCCTATGCTAACTTTTGCTTTTAAGAACTCACTAAGAACTAGCAATTTATATACTGAAACAGACTCCACAATGCAGCATTTTTCTACAGATACAAACAGCTCCACCACTATCCAGGGCATTAATGAAGATAATGAACAGGACTGGACTCTGGGCTACACCACTAATTATTAGACTTTGCTTTAGTTCATTATATTTCTAGAATAGAACTAGGCAGAATGAAGATGTTGTGGAGTTTTTTATTCTACACAGCCAGATGATTGAAATCATCACATACAGGACACTTTAGGATTTCTAGTGATCCTGGAAAATGTTGAACTAGTGGATGCATTTGTCCTACTCTAATGGAAAATACAAACACCTTTTTATATTTTGTAGACAGCATAAAGCACAAGTTGCTTTAATTTCCAAGATTCTGCATGAAGCTGCAAGAGTTCAGCTGTCACAAGAGCTCTCTGTTCTATACTCTGAAATTCTCACTTGTATTTCAAAGAATATCTTTAACTATAGTCACTATCATGGCTCAAGGAGAAAATAAATATACAGAACAAAAGAGCTCACAGAAAAATATAAAGAAACTGGTTGATTCATATTTTGTGTTATCATGCTAATGTGTCAGATTCATTTCCAAAGCATCAAACAGATTATTTTGCCATTGATGTTGACCTGCAAGCTTCAGGTCCCTAGAGCAATTCAGAATTGTTTTCTCTACTCATCTATAATTTACTGACAGTTTTTAAGGAATCCTTGAATCTGAGTCAAGAGTCTAAGGAAGAAGGATCAGTTAAAAAAAAGAAAAACAAGGGAAAAATCACACTGAAAATGAAGCTTTGACAAGTAAAATCAAAGCTTATTTTCAGAACAGTCTTCAGCTGCACAGGCTGTACAACCTATTCCATCAATGTCTATTTTTGTGCAAGTGAAGGAGTACTTTCAAAGATCTTGGTAAAGCAAAATGAAAAATTCCTATATGAACTTTTCTAAATACACAGATATCTATCACACCAAATACACAATTTTTAAGAGGTCTAGTAAAGAAAATTAGAGTTTAACACAGCATCTACATAAGTTTTTAGTTTTATCTCAGCTATTCCTCGGCAAGTTTCACTTGTGTAAAAAAACTAACTTGGAAGGGACTCATCACAGAGATGTTTCCTTACTATACATACAGTACAGTGTCTATGGAGTTCATTGGTCCTTCTCCAAATTTAGCTCAATTTGCTGCAGAAATTGATATTGACATTTAGTCAGTAGCAAATTTCTTTCCTAAAATAATGAATTGCGGGAGGAGAGTTTTGCCAGTGTCACCATGTGTCACAAACCTATTTCCAGCTAAATCCCTTTTTAAAAACAGGTAGTCTCTAGCCAAATATGCACTAAAGCTGCTAAAAATCCTCAAAAAAAGTGTAATTAGACTAATTCATGCTTCTTCTATGACAAGGACGACATCCAATTAATGAATTTTGTACCTGTAACCACATACACAAGAGTTTTGTAACAAATTCCAAAGTTTTTAAACAAAGATTGAGAAGGGTCTAGAAAAGACAGCATACCACTTCAAGATAAATTCTGAATCTTCTCTGGTGTACCTTGTTTTGCATTGCTTTGAGTGTTTCCCCAGCATGGGGTTACCCATAAGAGCTGTTTAACCCTGACTTTTCTCCTCAAGAAGCCACTTCCCAAATCTGATCATTGCTGCTCGCTCCTGTACCTTGTATTGCTTGATTACACTCTTTTTAAAATAGAATGGCCAAATCTACTTGCAACATTCAAGAGATGAAGACATCAGGAATTTCACTTTTTTTTCTTTTTAGTGTATTTTTTTTTTTTTTTTTTTCCCCTGAAACACTTGCACAGTAGTAGGATTTTTTCAGAAAGTGTTGCCCTGGTAAGTCTTACACTGCAAGCACAGCAAAGTTTTTAGGGTAACATACTATCCACTGTGAAACAGCGTACCTGTGCAGTTAGACAAGCTCCTGGGTGCAGGAACCAGAAACACTTTAAGTGTATAAAATAGGGTTGCTGAAGTAAACAAACAAAAATGTCTGGTTTCCCCTTGGTGTACCTATGGCAAAGAGCTGCTCAGTCAGAGAAGCAGCCAGACCCAGCCAGCCACCCGGGCCAGCTCAGGGAAAACAGCAGCAGCCTGGCAAAGCCCTACACACCACACACAGGAACAGAAAGGGGCTGCAGGCAGAAGCCTGAGGAAAGCATGGCAACAGGCAACAGTTTCAGCGTTACCTGTTCTGAGTGCATATACACACTGTGAAACATTTGTTTCTCTCCTTTGTCCTATTGACACACAGATGAAGGAGATCCTGAAGCTCAATATATACTGAAAATAAGAACACTGTGACTTCTGCAAACGTATTCAGAAACGAAATCCTCTGTAACTTAAGGAAAGATTAAAACTCACCTTCATGAAACGAAATGAAGCAATAGAATAGATAATCTGATGGTTTAGAGTGTTTAAAAATGTTACCATGCAAAGGCAAACCTGTGGAGCAGGACATTTCGTGCAGGAGGAGCTGGGTGAGTTAGCTAGAGAGATATCTAAAGTTACATGGAATATCAGAATCAGGCCAGACAACATTCCCCCAAGACACTAAGTGTAAATTTGAACTCTCAAAACTGAAGCTGACAGTGCAGTGGCCTTTGCTTTGCAGCAGCAATCTGTCAGGAAAAATGGGCTGGGTGATTCAATTGCAGAATCACAGCAACAGAGAGAACAGAAACAGCTGAAGGGCAGTGTTTGAAGAAGTGACAGCTCTAAGATGGTTTGTCCTTATCTTATTATCTGTTTTCTTTCCTTAGTCAGATATATGGAAAGCTGCACATGCTATACAACCAAAAATGGCCGGAATTAAATAATTGCATCTCCAGCAGCAATGATTCAGTGCCTGCATTTCAGCAGACAACACCATTGCACACCTGTGGGCCTGCACCAAGTTGTCATCTACAGATGCCATGGCTTCCTGAAGAATTAAGACTCTGGCTTACAGATCACAAGATGCCAGCATGTGAAAATGAGCTCACAGCTCTCAGCAGCTGGGCTGGTGAGGAGAAGCAGGTCACCAGCACACAGTCATTGAGCTCTGCACTCTGATCACCAGCCCACTTTATCATTATGGCATTTCCCTCACCTCAGTGGAAACATAGCAGATATGGTTCCTCATTGGTTGAGACCTATAAGAATCAGCATTGTGAATAAAAATCCTTGCTGGGATTTGTTGGATGGGAGGCAATTAGGACTTTGGAAAGCAAGTAAGATGATCAAGTTGCTGCAGCAGAAGACTGTTGTCACAACTGCAGATTTTCTCCTTCAAATAATCACTCTTGATAAGCACTGTGTACTAGAAAAACACATTCTAAAATTGGTACCTTTTGAGACAACTATGATGAAATTCTATATATTCAGGATCAAAAAAATTGCCTGTATTTAGGTGTTATAATCTTTATTAGATTCAAAATTTTTGTTGCATTTGGTCTTTTATACTATAATTTAAAAATTGGACATAGTCATATTTGTCTAGTTCATGTCAATATGGCAGGACACAGAAAATAATTAAATGCATTTCTGAAATACTTCAGACAAAATATTTACAGGAAAAACAGGAAATATTTAATAAAATTATATTTTTTTAAAATATAATTTCATCTGGGTTAGCTGTATAATCTTGTTCTCCTAGGTTCAAATTTAAACCAAGAATTATTCCTGAAAAAAGGCTTACAGGCTGAGAAAGAGATTAAAGAGCTTGTATTACTAGAGGAAGTGAAGTTTAGCCTGAAACACAAAGATCTCAAGGGATGGGGGAGTAGGAAGGAAGCACACCATAGTAGATGGTGGAAATAAAAAAGGAACAGAAATGTACTAAGGAATAAACAATAGTTGATCAAGAGAATAATGAGAATAATTTGACAGAACTGGCATTAAAAGTTATTAGAAGGAAATGAGAGGATTATCAACCCTCAGCACTTCCAGTAGAAAGCTTGGGAAAGCTGAAGGAATAGGAAACAGCCCACAAGCTTTTAAGCCAGTAACCCAGCCAGAGCTGACCACTGCCCCTCAGCACTGCACCTGGGGCTGCCCACATGCCTCCTGCTGCACGTTGACTGATCTTGACAAACAAAAGGTTGCTAAAAATCACTTTGGAGCTGCTTAACCTACTTGATACAAAAAGCAATGAGGACTTGTGAATTGCCTCAAGTAATACTCATTGCTTCAGAGCTATTTTTATCGCTATTCCATATTTAAAGCAACAATTTTGCATTTGATAACAGAGGAAATCATCACTCAGGTTGTTAATAAATGCTTTTTAGCACTATGCCCCACAGCCAACATAAACACTTTCCTTTTCTGTGGAGAGACTTCTACAGAAGCACTGAAGGCACCAACCTCATGTAATCCACATAAATACATCAAGCTCCAGTTTAAAATTTAAATGTTCTGCTCAAGCTACTTCAGCCAGAAGTCTGTTCCAAACATCACTCTGATGAAATTCAGCACAGAATTATTCACACAATATTTATAAAAAGTCATTCTTGTGGCCATACTGTCCTTGAGATTAAGCCACTCTGTTCCTTCTGCAGTTCTCTTTCTTGTGTTAACACGGTGCAGGCAGTTCCTCTCCCTTCCCTCTATTCACTTGACCACTCAAACAGCGGTGCTGTTACCTCCTCTTACAAGACAAGACCTCAGCCAAGCCAACAACCCTCCTCATGTCCATTCCTGGTTCAAAGAGTCTCTTCCAGCAAGATGCCCAACTCTGCTTTTGTTCCTCCTTTCTTCAAATCCATCAGTGTTTGGATACTACAGTTAATAACCTCTTAGATATTTGCTCAATTTACAAGAGATAGATACCTGACAGAGCTCAGCAGAAAGCTTATGAAACCATGACAGAAGACAAGTACTTGTAACTAGTATTATTTACAACAAATTTTGATAAGAAATAAACAACTACAGAGCAACAAAATAAAAACTACCTCCCACTGAAGGCGTTTCAATGGGAACCCTACACAGCTAGGCAAGAAAATCCTGGCTTGACTGAAACCAAGAGAAGTTAAAAGAAAAAAACCCACCCACATACCCAACTAGAATATTCAAGTTGCCTCCAATAAATTGGCTGGAAATATTGTAATTCACATAGGCCAAAATTTTACTCCTTTTACATGTTAATGTTAGCCATTATGAAAATAACTAACTCTAGAAAGAAAGCATATTTCTTCTTACATAAATTAATGTTCGTCTTTAATGGTGCGATATTAATTAACTTCACACTAAAGCAGGTTGTAGAAGCAGAAACATTTCAGCCATAATTTGGAAGTGGCAATAATGGGGATGAAAGGAAGGCAAGAAAAGAAAGAAAACCAGCAAGAACAAGCTGAAATCAAGGAATAGGAATTTGCATCTAAGCAATCAAATTGGCCTCTTGACATTTCATACACCCCTTTGTAACAGACTGGCTTCCAAGGCGAGAGAAGGCACATCTGTAGAAGCCACACAATAAAAGCCATTTTAAGTTTTTTTCCTAAAATCTGTTGCTTTGAATGGGCAGAGAGTAATCTATCCATCAAAAAAGGGTGAATTGAATCAAATCGTTTGACTTCAGGAGAGCTCAATGGAATAAATGGACAGAATAGGAAAGCTGGTCAGACAAAAATAAAAGTGTCAGGGAGGACAGTGTCATGCATTTACAAAGCAGTTGCATTTGGATGGACAGAGAAGGACAAGCTCCTCTCACTTTTCAACAGCTTACTACTTTTTCTGACTGGCAGAAGGGATTCTGTGTTCGAGTTTCATTGTGAGAGGATTGCTGCAGACATTTCCTCCACACTGCCTTGAAGATTCATCTCTGAATGGAAAGTATCTGGTTGGATTAGATGACCACTGTGGTTCCTTCCAACCTTACCCATTATGTGAGTCTGCATTTCCAAATTCCAGCCTGAACAAAGCTCGAGTTCATTTATTCAGAGTAATGATGACATCCAGTGGCCACCAAGTTAATCTCATCCTATGACAGCAAGACAGCCTCTTATCTGAATAGATAATCTTTCCATAAAGGTGTGTGCTAACTCTGTGCTTCTATCACTCAGTACAAAAGCAGGTCTGCATTACATGGAACACTGTAATCACTAAGCAAGGGTCTTCCTATTCAGGTTCTCATACTCTAACCAAGGCTTTTCCAGTTCTATCTCACATTGAAAAATTAGAAATCATTAATATAAAAACCCTTAGGCATTTCCATACTGCTCAAAGAAACTAGTAACTAGCAAAAAATAGATGTACATCAAGAAAGGGGGATAAGGGGACCTAGATCTGGACACACACAAGACACTCAAGCTGCTGAAACTGCTGGGCACATCTACCAAACTTAGTCACGTTTTTAGCACATGCTGTTAGAAGACATGGAGGAAAATGATTTTTAAAAGGGCTTAAAAATGAAAAAAGAAGTCTCTGTTTTCCACTTCTGTAAAGACTGCAGTCAAAACATGAAAATATGACACTTAGAGCATGCTTATGTTCTTTGACAGAAAAGGTCTGTTAAATACTTACTTGCCCAAATATTTCTGGCAGCCCCAAAACTTGACCAGTTAAGACACCAATGCAAATGAAAATTGCTGTGACCTGACCCAATGAACCACGGATTTCCTTAGGAGATATTTCACTCAAATACATGGGAAGGGCACTTAAGGAAATGCCTAAAAAGGAAGAAAAAACCCATATATTAAGTCAATACACCTTTTCATTATGCCAGGTATGCAACAAATTTCTACTGAAAGGAGTCTGAGTGGTAATCTGCTCACAGGGGTGGCATAAAAACATGCAAGGAACAGAATTATATATATCTAGAGATAACATGAATTATTTTCCCTGCACGTCTAATTATTCTCACACCATTTAATAACTATGGGATTGATTATCTGTTACAGATCTACAGAGATGTGCGTAGGCTGCTTTTTGATGTGGAGCACCAAAGGTTACTCAGAGACGAGAATCTCCAGGAGAACAGAATTTAAGCTTTAAATTTGCTCATCACAAAGCAAGCAAAATCATGCTAGCACTGGTGTGGGTGAGGAAGTATCAGTGCATCAGTCAGACAGAGCAGACACTGTCAGATGAAGTATTTTTACTGTAAGCAGTATTAGCAGATGTTCCTCTAAATACAGGCTTACAGCTGCAACGAACTCTTCACAATAGGCATAAAATAAGAGCTGGAATGCTGCTTAAAGCCAGGGGAAAAAAAAAAAAAAACCATGACCCTGGTCAATACAATGACAATGTTTGCAGAGTTCCAGAAGTCTGGTCGTGTGGTGGCAGTCTGAGATGAAAATTAGCAGAGACCCTTCCTTCTTGCTGCAGGGTTATTCTGGTGCTACAGTGCCTCCATGGTTTACTTGCAAGCTGCTGGGAGCAATTGATGAGGTATCAAACCTTCCTTAGTCCTGCAGGTATTAGCATGGAATCCAACAACTTCTAAACACACAGCAACAAGCAGTGTTAAACAAGCAGAATACAATCTCCTAGCCAGGGGATTTTCATGGAATGGGAAAAAATACACTCTACCAGGGTTGGAAGAGGAAAGGTGAGGGAACAACCAGAATTGTTAGCAGCGGTGAGCACCCATTCCAGTGTCTCCTCCAAACATCAGATCCTCCAGCCCTCAGAGTGGTTACAATTAGTCCTTGGAATGCCTCTTTAATGTAAAGCAAGTTCTAACCAGGGAAGAGGAGAAAGTGCATGGCACAAGCATTTCAGACATGTGGAGTGTGACCAGAGCTTACCTGCATCAACGCCCATGACAACACGGCCCAGTATGAGCATCTCAAACGACCCCGCCAGCAAGGACAGGGACATCAACAGCGCAGCTGCCACTGCAAACACGTTATTGAGCAGCAGTGTGCATTTCCTAAAAGGCAAAGATGGTTTAGGTGGAAACCAGCATCGTGGCAGTTAAATCGAGTTATGTTGGAAGCACACTAAGCTATTATTCTTAAATATCTATAAATGAAAAGTGCTTAGCAAACAGTGCCTCTTAGATGCTGTGTAGAGTTCTGAAATACAGCACTATACCCATGTGGATACAGTTTCAAACCTATGCCACAGTTTAAAAGAAAATATAAAATAGATAACTGAAGAGCTGTACTTCAGAAGCGCAGCAAGGAGCTGTCCTGTGCATCCTAAAAACCCAAGTGCCAGGCCTGAGGCTCTGTATGTGGATGTAAATGAGCACACTGGATAGATGTCTGTATGGAGAAACCAAAGAATATACCTCAAATAGCAAAAAGCTAATGTAACTGCAGGCACTTTAATGCTACACACAGTTTTTGCCACTTTGAGAACTTCTCAAATGTGACGTTATCTGTGTCATTGTAACTAATCTTTAAATCATTGATATTAAAGACATACATTGAGGAAAATTATTTCCTACTTGTAGAATTAGAAAAAAAAAATTGGGCTCTTTCAGGTAATAAAAATCAGCTCTTTTCTAAAGATTGTTAGAATTAACCACAATAGTTGACCATAATACAGACTTATGTATTTCTTCCCCAAAAATTTTAAAATTTTTTTATTCTCTAACAGTTAAGTAAACCATTTTTTTTGAAATAAAATAAATACTCTTTTTGGCAGATTATTACTTAGTTTAAAAATATAAACAAAATCACAAAAATATATTTTAAAATTTCCAAAATATCTAAATTTCTCATTTGCCAACAGCTTAATTCCAATCAGTTTTCATGTCTCAGAACTTTCTGCTCAAGTTTGAGAGACTCATTAATTTAAAAGAAGAGGAATGACCAGGAAGGCTGTCTATCCCTTTCCTTTCTAGAGCAGGTGACACACTGACCCACCAGTCCCCATTCTTTTCAACATGTAAGTATCAACTGGAAATCTCACACCCTTTGAATAAGTCACCCAACTTCTCACAACAGATACATCCATTTTCAAAATGAAATATTTTTAATACTTGTATTAAAGTATAAATTATAAAATTATAAAAATATAATTTATTTTTTTAATTTATTTTTAATTATTCCTTCTGCTTTCTAGTGAGTTTTGAACACTGGATGAATAACAGGGTTTGAAGAGTGAAAAAGGAGGTACAATTCATTTAAAGTCTATACAACTTAGCTGACAAGAGTGACAATTGTGCTATTTGAAACAGATTTTTTAAATGGATACGCACTCGGAGATGGCTGAAGTGATATAAATAATGCCAAAAAAAGGAAATAAAAGGTTCATTCAGGTCAAACAAGTCTCATACATTCATCTGAAGGTACTACTTTTTTCTCACTTAATTAAAATAAAAATTACAAAATACGTATTTTTTGATAAAAGGTTGGCCAGCAAACCCTTATACTGTGCAGCTGAGAAGAGAAAAGCACAGCCTAACTAAGCATGATAAAAACAAAGGCTTTGGCAGGCTGAAAAGGAAATGAAAACAAGAAAACATGCTGTTTAGGATGTTACTATATAAAGTGGTGTCTGTGGCAAAGTTTTGGAAGTGAAGGGGCTGCAAGGGTGGCTTCTGTGAGGAGATGGAGAGAGGCCATAACCAGGCCAGTGGAGGAGAGGGGGGTCCAGACCTGAGCAGGGACATCCCCAGAGGGACTGTGATCCATGGGGACCCACACTGGAGCACAGGAGGAGTGAGGAGCAAGGAAAGGCACAGAGAAGTTGCTGCACCCTGACCCCCACCCCTTGCACTGTCCTTTATCTCACTGGAGAGAGACCACTGGCTGTGGTACCAAGAGGAAGGAGAGGAGCCTGTTGTGATGCTCAGGCAAGTATGTCCCTAGCAGTGACCTAAACAGTCCCTTGAGCATATTGGTTTGGGTGATCAGGATAAACAACAGCAGACCCTCTTCATTAGAAGAGGAGAATTTAAATTAGGAAGTGTCAAAGCCACATCTGAACATGGGAATTATGTTTACATGGATGAAGGTTCCATTTCAAAAAATTACTCTACATGTCTCTTGAAGTAAATAGGGCCTAGGAATCCAGTATGTTTTTACCCTTACAGCAATATGATTCAAAAGTGCTCTTTTAAAGTCATACATTATTTCTGACTAATGCTTTTAATCCCCCTTAGCTCATTTTTCTGTGTCAGTGTAAATGGAGCTCAGCTTCATCATACGTACAGCCCTACAACCTACACTTGAGCAATTTAACAGCAAAGTGTTTTATTGTTCTGCCAACATTTCACAATGTGCTCTTCAATTACCATAATGATGTGTCAGTCTGGGCTCCTAGACCAGACAAACACACTGCAGTGTGAACAGCAAACTCAAGAACCACTCTTTGGTGAGCAGCCTTTGTTCACACAGCCCCTTCCCATCTCTGCTCCAGCACCCAGCCACTGTATCTATAGCAGAGCTGTTTTCATGGCTTAATGGAAATAAATATAATAAACAGGGGCAGAGACTGCAAGTGTAAATGTCTGCCCTGGAAATCTGACCAGCTCCAATAAAAGTGGTGTATCTACGACATAGATCAGCCACCACTTTAACAAACCTGCTCACAAAACTGTTCTAATCTTCACTGAAAATTCAAGCCTTCTGTGAACTCATTTTTACTTCACTTTATTTTGATAATGACTCAGCAATATCCTGGGAATTAATCAGTCTGAATCAGGCACAGTTTAATATTTCTAACAAGCGTGTCAAAGCCAAATGTAGGTTTGGCAGAAGAAATAGAAAACATTAAAAAAATAATAATGTGTCTATGCAAAATATTTAAGAATTGAAAATCAAGTGCTGAAGTGAAAAAATAAATTCATGAAGAATGAGTAACACCTAGGAATACTGACTTGCTGTAAGCATGAAATGGAAGAACCTGAAAATACATGCTCTGAGATGAAAAATGAGATACGGACAAGTTGGGAGAATGAAAAATAGACCTAGGAAAGTACAATCTAATGGAAATAGTCAAAATGTGAAACAGAAAATTAAGGACACTAGAGAGGTCTATGCTTATACTTCAGCCTCAATGACGATGTTCTCCTGTGATTTAACTGACCAAAAAATATCAAATAATGTTGAATTTACAGCTAAGGAAAATCTAAATGAGCACTTATGATGAATGCTACAATGGTGGGGGTTTTTTTTATGCCCTTCTAAATATAGATAAATTATAAATTACATTTAAAATTCTCTTTGAAAGACTCTATGACACAAAAATTTGACAGAAATGCCAAGTTACTACCTGCAGCAAAAATGTAAAACAAAAAATGTACACACACGCCAACACAAACATTTCTAAAATACTCATATACTCTGTGGTCAAGACTTGGTCAAATACTGCATTGTACAGAACATGGATGGCATCCCCCACTTCTTGGGGAAGACAATATGTGAACTTCATCCTAGGCCAGTTCTTCAAACTGTATTTTAAGTTGACACCAGGATGGAAAAAAGAGTATATTTTTATTACTGTATGACAACAAATGATGTTAAGAAGCAAATGAGATACATTGATAGGTTTGTTTGCTTACAGGAAAGTGCTCAGTAGACTCATGAAACAAGAATCTGCCAGTCCTTTGTGAAATCTTTTCTATTTTATGGTATTTTTCTTTGGCACTCTTGGCAAGCCACCCTCCCTGACATCTCAACCCATTGCCCGTTCCCAGCAAATGGCTTCTGTGACTCAAATGATGCACAGTAAGTTTTCAGAATTTAAAGATGTTGTTTGGCGGGTGTTTTTTAAATAAAACCTTCTAGAGAGACTAAGTGAGAAACCACTCTAGAATATGCAACTTTTCCAAAACTCTTACCTTCCAAAGAACTTCACAATTGGGGTAACAATAATGGCACCCACAAGGCCACCAATGGCAAAAATAGAAACAGTTATGGACCAGAGGAGTGTCAGTGTGCCTTCATCCACCGAGAAGCCATATCTCCTCTCCCAGGTTTCATTGTAAAACTTCTTGATATACTGAAAGAAAATACATAATAAAAACACATGTTAAAAAAAAAAAAAAATCACACTTTAAGAATACAGCTCAGAGAAACAGAATTAAAACCAAAGAAAACCCAGTAACTTGCTCGCAGGAATCACCCTTGCTCTTCTGAATCCCTCCTCCAAAAAGTGGGGTCTCTTTTATAGACACAACTGCAATCAAACTGACTGAATCATTCCAATCATATACACATTTAACTACAAAGTGGTCACAAACGAGGCAGATAAAAAACCCCACAGGTAGACATGAATGTCCAGGACCAGATCACTCTTAATCCTTTAATCTGCCAAAGTTTACACTCTTTTTCTGCTTTCCTCACATGAGCACACTTGCAGGTTTTTGAAGGATGCATTCTAACAACTTCCCTTCCCTGATGTATAGTTACACCAAGTTCTTAATCTTTTTAAAAGGTAAAGATAGCTGCAGGACAACATCTTAACATACTCTCTGTATCACCTGCAGAGACATCACCTATTTACTTTCTATATAGTCAAGTTTCTTTGTTTTTATGCTTCTCCCATTCCAAAACCAAGGAAATGCCACCATGGTGCCTGGTGCTCTGGTGAGGATATAGTACCAGCCAGCTGCAGTCACTGCAGCAAAAGGGCACAACACACTTGGGAAAAGCTCTCAAGCTCTTCGGTATCAAAAGTTTAATCTTGACACTTTTTCCCAGTTTCTTCTCTAATTTCCTTCAGAATGTAACAGCTCCTAAATTATCCTGGGAGAGGACTCAGCATTGTAAGCCACTACATTTTCCCTGATCAAACTAGGGATTTCAAACTTTGCCTAAAGTCTGGCCTTGGACACATGAGATACTCGATTTGAGGGCTTTTAGTTTGAATCATCACCTCTACATCTGAAAAGTAACTAAGAAAGCTGAAGGTAGAACATACAATTTCCTGTCTTCCTTCTATCAAGTTTCTAGTAAACTTCTTTTGCCCTGAACTAAAAGGACAACAGGGTTATTTCTCCCATCTGATCTTAAAGATTTCTAAACAGACAGGAAAAAAAAAAACCTGAAAAAGAACCCAAAAAACCCACCACCACCACCACCAAAATCCCAACCTTTAAAAAAAAAGGAAGAAGAAAAGTCAGTTTGGTACTTTAATTTAGAAGTCTAACAGTAAGATTCCAAATGGATCTGCCATTAAATTAAGTAGTAACATCTCATTTTTTTAACACCAATACTCAGTCTATATTCAGATTCAGACATCTTCTTGTCTATTTGAAATTAATTTCTGATAGTAATGAATATTAAGAGAAAACACTTTTGGAACACCATTAGCAATTCTTGTTAATGGTAATGGCTAAAAATAGTATGTAAATTACTCTCCCCTTGTGTTATGACTAATTTCCTCAGCATAGCTTAATTATTTACAAGGAGGCATCAAATAACTGCAAATATTCAGGAAAAGAAAGTGCAAACTACAATACTCGCTAGTAACAGATAGATGGGTGTTCTGACATGTACCAGCACCTCTCTCTGGATTCCCACTGTCAATAGATAGGAAGATAATAAAACACAGATGTTTTCAGGAGATGCACATGAAACAAAATAAATGTGGTAGAACAAATCTACTGGGTTTGAACCCACTGAATTCTGTGGAATTTGATCAGGTATCTCAACAATACTAAAGGCATAAACCTGTATACAAAAATTTTAGCCAACAAACAAAGACTACAAAAAATGGCAGCTGACTGAGCTGCATAATATGAGTATATTATTTTCTCAACTGCCTGAGTTCATTATGATTGTAGTACTAGGGTAAGAAAGATAAGAGGAATATAAGGAAAATATATTGTTTTATAACTATATGAATCTAATGGATACATTTTAAATACAAGGGAAATATTTTCTTTGTCTTAGCCATAGCTACAGAAGTCAGTCACACACAGTGACAGTGACTGAACCTGCTGTCACAGCAGGCTGTGTGTTTGTGCCAGAGGAACTCAGAGCTGCAGCCTCCTGCAGGGAGAGGGCAAGAGCTGCACAGCAGAAAGTAGCAGGGACTTTGCTTCCCTCACAGAGCACAAAGCACATCATTGTTTCACAGGCATTGCCCACAACTAGCCCATGAAATGAACTGTAGAAATTCAGCTCAGAATAAGACAGCTTCCACTTGTATTCAATTAAATCTTTTGTCTTCCAACTGCCAAATGCTCCCATATGTTTTTAATAAATTCTGATAACTCTTTGAACAAGCCCTTGGAGACTTGTAATTCTGGGTTTCTCAGGGAATGATACCTGTGATGGGCCATGCTCTTTCCCACAGAACTACAAGGAACTGAGTGGGAAGCAATCTCAGCTCTGAAGAGAGTATGTGCAGCTATTTCCCTCTTGCAACAACCAGGAATTTAGACTAACTCTGCCTCACAAGATGACCTGAAGTAAAGCTCACCAGTGAGAACTACAGGAGAATTCCCCCATGGCTCGATGAGCTGACACAATTTGTGTCGAAAAGAAGGAAAATGGACATTAGAATTTACAACAGTGGACACAAGCCTTAAATTAACTTCCCTCACTCCATCAGCTCAGTCATCCTACTGACATGCTTGTTCAAGGATCCTGGAAGCATTCTGTATTTCAGTCAATAGTCATTATCAAGCCTTTTTTCACTACTTCTCAAAGGATCACACAGTCCTTCTCTACATTTGGAGGACTTCAGCATCAAGAGGAATTGTACTGAAGCAAACAGGGGCAGAAGATACCCAGCATCCTATGGAGAGAAGGACATCTGACAGCGGCAGATGTAAGTTGCGTGTCACCACAAGAAGTTATTCATCCCACCAAGTTTATAAGTGAAACTCAGCTTACAACTTGTAGGAATTTCTGCACTCCCAGCATAACCTCTTACAAGGCTGCTGTTATCTACAGCTACAAGATGCTCTGCTTAGGCATTTCTCAGTCATCTCACATCAGTATTCCCAAAGGGTGCATTGCAGCAGACTGATTTAGTAACATACAGGAGCAAAACAGATGAGGTAAAGGTTCCTTTTCTTGTGCTGCAAGAAGCACAGCTTGGTAAGACTCACTGCTCTCCACCATGGCCATGACCTCAGCCCACGCTCTTCCCTTCAACCTGGTCACTGGGACCAGCTCCAGGGACAGGGACAGGAAAGTGGTCTATCATAGGCACAGGGATGACACACACTACTCCTGGAGCTGGAGAGAGAGCCAGAGGACAAAGAAGTGTTTTATTCTTGAGCTGCACAACTTCCTTGCCAGTAGGACTACTCCTTAGCCTTAGC
The DNA here is from genome assembly GCA_013399225.1 of Rhipidura dahli. Lineage (NCBI taxonomy): Eukaryota > Metazoa > Chordata > Aves > Passeriformes > Rhipiduridae > Rhipidura > Rhipidura dahli. Next base: position 506,415 of record VXAC01004938.1, read on the forward strand.
TAACATATGGCTTAACATGAATAAGAAAGATACCAAGTTCTCAATCAAACACTGAAACGCCAAGGGACACTTCAAGCATATCTGTGGTGGTATGGCCAAAGCCTTTCACACAGTGCCCAGTTTCAGTCCAAAAGCCACACCAAAGATTTCAAGCAAAATCAGACAATTCTGGGAGTATTATTAAGCACAAAACCTGGAATTTAGCATTTGTCACTGGACTGCATTTTCAACCTGCCCACCCACAGTCTGATCACCACTGTAATCTATCACATGGCTCAAAGAGAACTGTCTGGGTGTTGCCAAGGAGCACATCCTATCATCCTTTCTTTCCCTTACTCCTGCAGAAAGTGACAGGACAGCTCTGACTACTGGGACAGTCCATTTTTAAGACGGTACTTAAAAGTTTAGAAATCAGCTTATTCTCACTGCTCTGTTGACAGCCCCAAGGCAGTGCAGGAAGGATTTTTACCATCAGGACAATCAATACCATTGCACAAAAAAATTACAGCTTCTTGCTGATTTTTTTTCCAAACCATGTTTATCCTCCAATGACTGCAAGGTGAAGTTATGCCTGGACATGTCATGCTAGAATTAACAACCAGTTTATCCAACCTCAAATTATCAGTATATAAAACACCAGCAACTTGATGAAAACTCCCAGAAGTTATGAAGCAAGCAATCAAAACTTTCTATAGGCTGAGTCTCTTCCTAGACCTTTGGGTCAACAGTTCATCAAATAAAACACATGCACATATGAAACATAAATCAAAAAAAATATGCCTCTTTCATTTTTTTGCATAAATATTGTATCCATCTTTACCATGAAAAACTTGCTTAGGTAGTAATCTAGAATAGAATTTTAATAGGAGATTTTCATAAAAGAAGGAGCTTTGGAAAAGAACTATTTTGAAATGGAATTTCCACAGTTAATTCTAAACATTTACTAGCTACTTTTAAAAACAGTGTTGCTTACAACTCCACTGAATTGCTTACTGCTGTACTTGACTGAATTGAGGGTCTCTAGGCAGTCAGTGTGAAAACAAAATGTTCATATCTACATTTGTAATAACTGATATTTTAATGAAATCCCCTCAAACTTTGTATACTGATTTCACAGTGCTCTATTCATCAAATCTATCCCACATGTTACAGCCAATAGATGGTCAACCCAGAAGTTTAGAATTCAGAACCAAACAAGGCATCACAACAAAACACAAAGAAGAGGCCCATTATTTAGGAGGAAACCAGAAGCATTAGTTACAATATCACTACTGTGGGAATGAAATGTTGTGCAACCCTCTAGAATTGAATGACATGAACAGAAGTTGCTGCATGTGCATGCAGCTACCGAATACTCACCAGTCAGATATTAAAAATACTTTATCACATAAAAGTGTGCAAGAAGATTTAGTATTAACCTGGTCCTGGGAGAATGAGAAGCAAACCATGTACACCCTTTCACCTCAACAGCAGCATTGAGCTGACAGCTACTGAATTTATGTGAAAACCTCATGGGGAGAAGAAAGGAGGTTATGGGCAAAGGAAAGTTACTTTATGATTTAATCCCCTTCTGCTGTGTGATCAGGAGGACTATAAAGGCAGGATGCTGAGGAACACAATAGTTGGACAAGGCTGCCCTCTGCTGATATTAAATTCCACTTTAGTCAGTCACTTACCCCGGCGGGAGCGTTCACCACCGACAGATTGTAACCATAGAGAAAAGACGACCCAAAGGCACCAGTTAAAGAGGCTACGATAAGACTCACAGACAAATTCTGAAAAACAAAGAAAAGATGCAGCCGTTGTTAGGACACTCAAAATTAATGTACCTCAGCTTTTAAACACTCCTTAGCTATCTTGTGTAGCTTCTGCAGGCACATTCCTTGCTGCAGAATAATAGCCTGGAACATTTCCCTTTGCTCAATCTGAGAAACATTAAATTTGAAGTGACAGCACCTCAGTTAACATCTACAGAGACATAAGTGAACACTGGAACTTCTTTCAACATCACAGAGTTCTGCTGCAAGCATTCTACCAGCCCCTGCACCAAGAAGTAAAATGCTGGGGAAGCATAATCTCGGCAAAGGACACTATTGACAGTGTATCACTAACACAGCAAAGTGAGAAGTAGAATATACGTGACACAGTAGGTCTGTGGGTAGATCTGACTTGGATGGAAACTCATGGGATGGTGTGCCCCCCACTGCCATAAGGATTAATGAAATTGTGACAAAAAATGAAAATGACGTCCACAAATGAGGTTTTGTAACTCAAATGCAAGTTTCCAACAGTAATTTGCTGCCACACACACTGTCCAGTGGAGATGCTTTTGCTTTTTTCCCACTGACACACCTGTACCTGTCCCTCCTTAGGTTTCCTCCCCTCACCCTCCTCATACTCTTTTCTAGCCCACCTCTGCAGGGAATTTCTTATTCTATATCAGCTTTTGAATAAAAGGTAGAACTGCTTTGATTTGAGAGATTTTGCATTTCAGGGTCCTTTCCACCTTCCCCAGTATTACTTTCTGCTACTCAGTTCTCCTGCTGGACTACAGACTGTGGCAGAAGAGACCACTGCCAGCCATTCCCAGGAGACATTGAAGTTAGTGTTTTGGTGGCTAGTCAATTGCAAATGTCACTTTGTAGAAAACGAAAGACAACTCTGAATGTGTTACAACTGATGTATTTTTAATGTGTTTTCAATTTAAAAAACAACTATGATAAGAAGTTAGGATTTCAGGCACAGCTCACTGCCATTTATGCCCAGCCTCCTCACCCACTGAAGCCTCAGTCCTTTCAAAAGGAGGAAGACCTGCTTAGGCAGGCCTGAGAAGCTCAGCTTCAGTTATATCACTTGCCACATCACAACAGGTTAAAGAGTCAATACATTCTGTCAACTGCACGAAGTTGTGTGCTTGCTTTGGAAAAGGAAGTTCTGGATCACAAGGGAGGTTTGTGCAGCTGGCACATGGAGTAGCAGCAGTGACAGTGGACTGGAACGAGCTCCACCAGCCTCGCAGGCACAGCAGGGCAGGGGAGCACACCGTGGCTGCTGGATTGTGCCAGAGCTGCTGTTGGCATGGACTCACTGTGACCCGTGGAGATGGGATGAGATACCCAGGTGCCAGGGTGGGGATCACACTGCACAACCGAACACTTGTGGGGTCTGCCATGCTCGTAGCTGCTGATCCTGAGTGGTCAAAATGCAGCCTGTAGGCTGTCTGAGTGTTTTTAACTTCTTCCACATGATGTGGGATCCTTTTAAGAGATTACACAGTTCATTAACCAGCCTGGTTCTGGTCAGGCCAGGAAGAAGTGTGCAGGGGGCGAAAAGCCTTGTGTAAGAAACATATCCCGTTGAGATCATTACATAAGCCAGATACAATTTATTATTATTAGCCGGCTTCTTAAAATCATCCTGCCACACACATACGGTTTGCACCATTACTTTGTAAGCAAAATGTAGAAACTTGTCACAGGGCTTTATTTAACTTCTGATGATAACACTTCATATTAGGTGCTTATTATTTTTCTTCTCTGTACAAGCATTCCTGCACTTGGAAGAAATTGCTACTACTCTGAATGAATGATGCTGGGGGGAATATTCCTGGTGGTCTACCTGGCTGCTCCCGAAGGGCTCACAAACAGTAAACATAAGTTCCCAAGTGTTATGCAGTAATCTTGATGCAATATTTCTAAAGGATTCTACTCTAACGACATTAGACCCATCAGAAAAATTCTACATGCAAATTTGGAACATACAGCCTAATTGTTATTAAAAACATCAATGAATGCATAAACCTTTCAGCACAGGCATTATATGTATGTGAGGCTAAGTGGAAGACAATACAGGACAAATCACAGAAGTGCTTAGAAAACCTCACATTGTAATAGCTGGGTTTTGAAACTTATTCAATACCATGAAGTTTTAAAGTATATATATGCTGCTGCAGAAAACCTCAGGCTCACTCAATTCAGAGGTTTTGGAACTTGGAACACAAACTTCAACTTCTCCATGACCTGTCCCCTCATTCACTATTTTAAATATTTGCTCAGGCTTCAGCAACACCAGATAAAGATGAAAGCACAATGAAGCAAGAATGTGAAAAAAAAAAAAAAATCAAACTGTTGCTCAAAAAAACCTAAACCTGTGGCAAAATTAGTGAAAGGAAAGGAAAGAGAAACACAACCCGCAATGTCTTTTACAACTGCCAGGAAACAAGAAGGCAGTCACGCCTCCGTAGGTGTTCCTTGGCTTCACGGCCATGGTGTGCTCATGCATCGCTGCTGTCAGCCCAAGGGCACGAACGTGTGACCGTCACCACAGCAATAGGTGTTCAGTCAGGAAAGCCGCATGCCAGTTCACAGCAAAGACCTGCAGATACCCGAGGACTGCTTGTCAAAGCCCACATTTTTGGTCTAATCACAGATCCCCGGGCACTGTGGTCTGCAGATGATTTTCTCAACTCCAGTCCTTGTTCAGTATACAGTGTAATATTTGTGTTGGCTATCATGAGTCTCAAATTGTCTTTTAATTTTTTTTTGTTTTAATTTAGTGCATGACAATTTTCACTTCAGTTTTCAAAACACAGTTTAGAGTATTGTACTTGTTATAGCCCCGTCCTCAGACTAATATTAAACACAATTGGTGGTAAATATTGCACGCATGCATAAGGAAGTTTGATCTTTTAAAATAGATATTGCTAAGACTTTCTATTGACACAGGAAAGGTGGACTCTGGAGCACCTTACCGGGGATACCCTTAGTGAGACCCAGGTCCCGCTCAAGCCGGGCGCTCCCGGCAGGTGCCCGCGGACCCGATGCCCTCCAGCTGCTCTGCCCTCGGGGCTGCGGGAGATGAAGGGAAACTTCCGTCCCTCTCTCCCCGGCTCTGCCCTTCCCCTGAGAGCTTGCCAATACGGGTGGTCCCGGGCAGCAGCGAGGAAACAGCAGCAGCAGCAGCAGCAGCAGCAGCAGCACCCTCGCCTTGCTCTGCTCCGGCCGGCCGGCGCTTCACCCGGGGAGGCGGCTGTGCTCCCCGGCTGGGCACACACCAGCCCCGCGATGCCCCCCGCCCATCCTCCGGGTCCCGGCTTGGCGGCTGCTGCATTTTCAGCTCTGCCCACCACCGGCCTCCCCTGCTCCGGCACCAAAAACTTTCCGAGCGCGGAAGGGCTGTGCAACCTAAGCTCCTCCTGGCTCTCGGGGGAGCCCCGGGCTGTTACTCCGGCTGCAGCAGCCTCCCTGCACCAGCCCCGCGCCCCTCCCTCCCCACCACGCCAGAGGGATCGGAATCACCCCGTCTCCCTTTAATCCTCTCCGAGGCGCGGGCAGCGCAGGCCAAGCTTCCCCGCCCGCGCTGCCGGGCTCGCTCCCGCTCCGCGGAAAGGGCTGCGGACATTCCCGCAGCACGGAAAGCTGCCCCGCGCTACTT
>VXAC01004938.1:512340-581717 GCA_013399225.1 Rhipidura dahli
CGGGCGCTCGGGAGTGACCGGGGGTGCGGCCGCCCTGCCCCTGCCCCAGCCCCGGCCCCGGGAGGACGCGACTCCCGGGAGGGGACAGAGCCGGTGGCCGGCGCTGCGGGCAGGGCTCGGGTGATGGGGGAACACGAGCGCACTTCTGTGCGTGCTCGCACATAACTTAGGCCAATGTGCCCGCCCGCCGCCGCGCCTGGGGCTGCCCGACTGGCCCTGTCCCTCCGCAGGTGTTTATCCAGCAGCGCAGGTAGGGCAGCGGAATGTAACCATTCGGTGTTCGTCGCGACCCTCCTGCCGAGTGGCACTGGGGCTGGGGGACCACGGCTTGCAGGGGGCCCCTGCCGCGGCCCCGACTGGAGACCTGGGCAGACTTTCTATGGGCAAGACTCTAGACTAAAGTGGGGAAGACTTTTCCCGTGTTGCCGAGGCTGGAAAGTGAAGATACCACAAGACTTGTAGCCAATTAAGATGTTAAGGATGTCTCCACAGCCTTAGGAGGTTTAGATCTGACACGCCACACTACTGCTGTGTAAAGGATGGGGATTAGATATGCCACCTGGGGAAGATAAAAGCTTTCAGCTATTATGTTTGAAGGTACCTACTTGCAAACACGGAATTTTGAAAAGTGATGAGTTAAATGACACCTTCTAGTCGGCAATGATGAGTATTAAGTGCATCTGGGAATTGTTCCCAGGTGACTGTAGCTAATATTGGTGTAAATCTGAGCTGTTTTCACTTCTGATATGGTACATACCTCAGAACTAGTTTAGAGCTCTCAAAGACATGGTAAGTAATGCCTTTGAGCAATGCAGGCTGGAAAGCAGTTTATGATGCAGCAGCTTTGAAGTGTTGTTGGCTCAGATCAAGATGACCGGTGTTTGAATAGAAAGCCAGATGCTACTCATCAATGTGTAAAATTATTGTACATTTTGATAGACGATCTGGGCAACATTTATAATCTCTTTGAATTGTCATAAGCAGTGAAAAAGTCAAGTTAGGAGAATCAAGCCCCTGGAATACGTAGACTGTATCTGAGATGAATAAGACACCTGTAGGGTTTTTTTTGTTTCATTTCACGTTAAATAACAGTGCAAATAGTTCAGTTCATACTCAAATACAAATAATATGGCTAGACGTGATTAAGATGTACATAATTTCTCACCTTAACACACTCACAATTTTTGACCCTTAAAAATAACTGTTGGTAACTTACAGAAACTAAACAGATGCTACTCAAAAAAAAGGGTAAGTATTCAAGTAGGTTCCAAATAATTATTTTCTACATCCAGTTCCCAAATAGCAAAAAAATGTCTTGACAGAAGATTTGATGAATTCACTCACCACTTTCTTCTTCACTGCGTTATTTCCTTTCATTACGCCATTGCTTTGCTGTTTATTCTCCATTCTGTTACCTTGTTAGCTAATAGCTGGAAGAAAAGAAAGTTGTGCTACAGTTCAGGAGGGGATAGATATACAGGCTCTTTAGTAGACATGCTGTCACTATTAGAGCAGGAACAACAGACACTCTGCAACTATAAAAGAAGTTTAGTCATTCAGGTGGAACTACATTACTATGGCTGGGTTCCAGGAAGGGCATTTGGATTAATTGTTGGCGAGATTCTAATGAATATTAGACCTCATACTAGCTAGGTCATTGCACATTTGCAAAGGAGGAGTCCACTTATTTACTGTTCTGTCAAGGAGATTCTTGTCTTTACATGACAGAATGTACTTTAATAATGTTAAAGGGCATTTTAATCTTAATTTACTGAGAAACTAAACTGGATTCTGGTGTTTCAGAGAGGATCTGATATTTACATGGTTCTTCATTGTATGATCTTGGGCAGCCTGCCTGTTAGTTCAATTAATTTGGAACATGGATTACTGTGTTCCTCTGCTTCAGCCTCTGGAGATGACAGCACATTTCAAGATTTTTGCTTATGTGGCTATTTTGGTAATGATAGATCCAGTCCTGAATACAAGCTGTCTTCCAGGCAAGAGTATACAAGACAGTGAGCTATAAGACATGGGGAGTAGCAGGCAGTCTGGTGAAACAGCACACTGGAGTGTTGAGGCCATCACACACACAAGAGGTTTTTAAGATGAAATCAGTTCTATGAGACATTGGCAGTACTGGGACCATTATATCAGATAGTTCTAAGTAATCAGTGTGAGCTTTTAAGTAAGAGAAACTAGAGATGTAACAACATCCTACAAGTACTAAAGCCAGAAAAGTTACCTTCTTCCCTCTCCACTTACCAGCAGAGTCCACACTAACAACCTGCAAACAACATCCTTTTCCTCTGCTTCAAAGGGCCTTAGTCAATGCCTGCTAAATTATTCTTCAAAAAGGGCTTTCATGGAAATGTGTTTCACTTTATAGGAGAGAGGGTTAGTCTTGTCAAACAGTTCTCCTGTCCCATCCACATTTAACAAGCATATGAAAAATAATGTCATGACCTGTTCACTGAAGCTCCTACATCCCATACAGATTTCATATATGGATAAATAATGCCTTCATTAAATTAATGAAGGTTCTGACAGAGCACAAACAAAGCATCATCAAACTGGAATTTAAGAGCTGACAAGATAAAGAGTATATGGGTCATAGCACTGAAACAGAAACAACACAGTCAGAAACAATCTGCTAAGCATCTAAGGATCACAGCTAACCACCAGCAGGGGTAACTTGTGTCTGCCTTCCCTCACTGCACTTATTTTTATGTGGCTGAATTTTTTTTCAGAACATCTTTAAAACATTTTGAGATACGTCTGTTGTGTCTGGAAAGATAAATTGCTAGCAATGCACCATCAGAGGAAATGTTCAGACTGGTCTATCCTTCTTACAGTTCAGGTATTACTATTTTACTCTTTTACGTTTTTAATATATCGACCTGCCTGTAGCCAAAGGAGTGTTACCATATCCAGAACAGACATTCTAGTTGATGCAAAAAATAAGAAATCTGGACTGGGGATGGAATAGAAATCACTGAAATCCTGCATGGATTTTCCAGTGGTTTTTTTGCATCTTATGCACTTGTGTGCAGGGAAGAGAGACATAATTACAGGAAGCAGAAACCTGATCTTCAGATTGCAGTGTTTGACAAAATCTAAGGAAGTGATGATCCACTTGGGGGAATGAAAGGCTCACGTTTGCTCTGATGCTGTTGTTTACTATTCACTGAAAAACTTTAACAGATAGTGTGGAAAAGTTTATTCCTTCCTTCTGAGGTTCATATTTGCCAGTACCAGGTAAAGTTACCCAAGCTGTCGATCCAAAGATATTCATTCATTATTTTTTCTTTGTCACAGTGGATTAGACTTTTCTGCTCCATATCTTGTACAGTTAGTCAGGAGGCAACACACAAATCAGGAAAGGCTCATTTATCTCAGGCCGGGGGGCATCTTCCATTTCAGCTACAGTTTGCTTCTCTACTTATCCAACAGTTTATTTAGCAATGTATAGGTTGAGTTCATTGATAGGACATGCAATCCAGCTGAGTCCTATGAATTGTTAGTCTTGGCAAGGAAGGCTCAGCAGCTCACAAAAAAAGGAATATTATGACTGGCGCAGCAAACTGACTTGGGAGAGGTATGAATAAACCTACTGTAATCCAGGTTTAGTTCTGAACTTCTATTGAACATTCAACTTTCATTTACTGACTGCAAGTCTGGGAAAAGAAAAGCTGTTGGAAAGCTGTCGTGTTCAGAAAAAGCAAATATGCAAAGTTCAGATGAGCTAAGATTTTTAACAGCCATATTTGCTAAGTTAGCTGACACCATTGAGCAATGCATGCTGGAAAGCAGTTTGTGATGCAGCAACTATGAAGTGTTGCATCACCAAGGAGATGATCACCTCAGAAAAGCTGAGTTAAAGGACAAAAACTTAAAAAAAAAAAAAAAAAGCAACAAGACCAAGACAGACTAACAAGTGTACAAAACCTGGACTAGATTAATTACTCTTGTCCAGTCTGAGCATAAATTTCAGTGGCCAGTGAGGGTCCATTTGCCATCTTGATCAGATGAGTGTGGACTTACACTAAAGCCCTGGTCACTCCACCCAAAGCAAAACGCAAACAAGCTTCAAGCAGTTTATCTGTGATATAAAAGATTCTGCTGTCACAAATTCCTCATGATGAGCATGCACAACTTCCCTACCTGTCTCAAGTACAAAATTATATTATCTCCATAGAAAAATAATGTCAATGTCAACATTGCATTACTATGGAGAGGGAAAATGTGGAAGAGCAACCTCCAGGTGACAAAATTTACTTGTTATTATAACTAGTACAGCCTCTCAGGGATGGAAAGGACTTTTGACCCCTCAGGGCACACCTCTTTCAACTGGAGCACAGAATAGTTTCCTTTCTTTTATAAGCAGGAAGAAGAAGTACCAAGAGGGACAACACCACAGTAAGGTGTGGATGACAAAGCTATGGAAAACACATCTGAGTAAAAATTACCCAAACAGACTCTGTAAGTCTTATTGTCCACGATAGACTGACATCTAATAATTTTTGCCTTTGGGAAGCGAAAGTGCCCAACCTAACTACTCCGGTTTGCTAGGCTTTGTGCAGGAAATAAGTCCGTGTTTCAAAAGACTTTTTTTTTTTTTTTTCAGCACTAAAAGTCTGATAAAAGAGCATGGAGGAGAAAACATTTGCATCTCACTCCTATCCCATAGGTTGTGTGCTGCTATCTTTTTTCTACTCAACTATGGCAGAAGTTTTCTATGGCTGCTTGCTCGTGCCTTTCAAAAATGGAGCTGTCCTTGCAGTGTAACTGATGTAAGCCGAGGTCTTGCCTGTGTTTCAAGCCAGATGCTTCTGTCACTAGTTTATGGTGTGTACTGCAATGAATGTGCTCCTCTCCCTGGTACTGTAAAGCACACATGTACACACTCACATAGAAGAAATCCACCATGGATTAATTAAAAGATCGATAAATTAGAGCATCCAATGCAAAGAACATATTTTGAGTTTCTGTGTAGTAACTGGTTATGTGTTAGATCCTGATAAGAGAAATAACTGTCTGGTTAAAATAGGTACACTGGAACTCCATTAAGAACTGAAGGGATTCTTTTCTTCTCAAGTAGTTTTGTTAAACTAGATTTATTCTGATTCAAGTGAGACTGTACAAGTCAATGTTTCCTACACTGTTTATGAAAAATATCTAGCAGCCCCAATATTAAAATACCATTGATGGAATTGGGTGGGGTGTGACACTAGTTTGATGCAGAGAATTTCTACAGTACTGAACTATTTAGAAAAAGTTATTCTCAAATACCGTAGACACCCCAGCTTCCAGAAATACCTGTCTCATTAATAATCAGTTAACATAGAGGCAAAAAATATATATATCTATTTTTTTCCTGTACCTGTAGTATCCATCCTAAAGTGCCTTTACAAAATGATGAATTACTGTGTCTACATTTCAATACTTCATACAAGCCACAATCTGGTCTCTTATACTGAGAAGCAGAAAGATTGAGTTTCTATCTTAAAGTGAAATGTTCTGTTGTGGGTTGTTGCTGAGTTTTGGTGGATTTCCTTCTATAAGTTCTGGTGAAAATTGAAGCTGTTTTCCATAGAAATGTGTTGCTCTAGGAGAGGAAGACAGATTTCAGAGTTAATGACTACACACATAGAAGCTGAGTACTTGGCTAACACAGGAAATTATTTGTTTATAAATTTCACAACACTGGTTTATACCAAGATAAATCTATTCTTCCCTCCCCAAGTCAAACCCTTGAGAACATTGCCAAATTTGCTGCAAAGTGTCAAGTCCAACTTCTAGATGCTACTCACCACTTACCTGAAGTATTCTTGGCTTGCAGTGGAGTCCAGTGCAGCTCAGAAACGGCCCTCTTCAGAATTGCTACTGCTGCCTTCTTCTCTGTGATAGGGACAAGTAAGTAATTGAGTTAAATGTAAAGCCGGATTTAATTCTTTTATACATTTTCAGAAGTAATAAATAATTAACAGTAAAAACAAAAAAAGTATGACGCTTCAGCTGGAATTCATGCAATGTCTCTTTTTACCCAATAAAAAACAAACTGCCTTGTATGGCTGTGATACCCTACAAGAGGTCTTTGTTTCAGATGCCACAAACCGTGAAAAAGCTTTGCTTCCCGCATTTGAACCTTTCGACATTTGAAATGCAAGTGCCTAAGGCTAGGACCTGCATTCTTATACTTTTACCTGATTACAAGTGACCATACTGAGGAACACCCACAGCAATCCACATGCTGTAAATAGCTTTTAACAGTGATGTCTTGGGCCAATACATGAGCTGTAAATAGCTTTTAACAGTGATGTCTTGGGCCAATACATGAGCTGTAAATTGCTTTTAAGAGTGATGTCTTAGGCCAATACCTGAGCGAGATGATGTGTGGTACTTGCAAGGAGTCACCCTTTTGCAAGATTACAGAAGGCTGGGATAGTACTGTACAGAACATACTGTACAGTAATTAACCTCTAAGTAGTTAATAAAAAAGATTTACCTGGTCTGCTCTTCTGGCTTTGTATCATAGAGAGGAGCTCCATATCAGTGTTAGAATAAAAATTGAACAGAATGTGGGTCAGGAGAAGGGTGTAGCTGTTCTGACTTTGTTATAAATTCCTTACATCCCAAAGCCAAGAGAGATAAGAGCACTCCATTGTGAAAAGGTGCTATCAGCTTTGGGTTTTCCCTGCTCGTACAGGTATTGCTTTCTTTGAAAATTCAAGGTATGTTAAATCAGTCTCATCAGTATTTTTCTAAGGACCTTGATAGGTAATTTAGTTGGATTATTCCTAAACTTGCAGACGCTAAGGTATCCAAGATGTGTTAGACAGAGAAGCAGCTGTACGGATGTGAGTTGGCTGAAAATGTAAACTCTGGCGGGGATTTGAAGTAACCTTGTTCTTTTGGGGAAAGTGGGATTATTGAGCATGTGGTGCTTGGTTTGTGTTTCAGGTTGTGATTGTTCTGGCAGCTCCTACGGATCACCTCTGGCCCTGTTACATAAACCTTGCTGAGGTTCTCAAAAGATATTAGCATCACATTTACTTCATCTTAACCTAGGCATCTTTCTCAGTTACAAGAGTCTAAGAAATGAAAACACCACTTTTGAGAAACAGGAAAGAAGTTCTCCTTAAGATGTCTCCCCTAGCACATTTTATGTAAAAGTGTCTTTAAACTTGGAACCCAATATCTTACAATTAACAGGAAATACAGTCTTGTACTTTAGCTCTCTGTAACATGGTGGCTGAAAGAAAATAGGAGATTCATTCTCTGTAGTGAGAATGAGTGAGCAGACAGGTGAGTTTCAAACAAATCTAACATCTCAGGTACAAGTGAAAGATAATACCTTCCAGACCTATACACATTTAATTTGCATTTCACATAACCTATATTTTAACTGAAATCTTTATAACTTTTTAATTAATCCAAGGTGATTAGGTTGTGAAAACTAAAACTCAGATGTGCTACTTCCTAGTAGCATCTATCATTTGTGGAAAGGACTTATTACTCAGCGGGTTCCATGATTAGTGTAAGGACAGGAAAACAAGCAAGAAGGGCTGTAAGGCTAGCACTGCTACATTATAAAACAAGTTTTATGTAGTTATGTATGCTTTGGACATATGTACATGTCCAAGAGCATTAATTCAATGATCATTGAAGATTAGCTCATTCTATGAGAAGACCAATCCTTTCAGACTAAACAATGCTACCTCTTTGATCCACTTTTCCCCAGGATTTAGATTCAGGTTTATTAGTTTGGCTTGTTTCATCCTGAGCAAGAATACAAAGAAACCATCTCAAGGGCAACTTACATAGACATGACCAAGAAATAGTACAAACAAAGCATTAATTTCTTTGTTAGGTACCACACAAGAAAGAAATCATAAACAGAAAAGAAAAAATAGAATATTTACAGGCAAGCTTATGTTAAAAGCTTACAAAGCAGCTATTCAGACAGAAGTTTGTAAAATTTTAATTTAAGGTTTGCGATGATTTTTCCATTGTTAGGAAGTTGGAAACACAAATGTCAGAGAAAACGTGATAACCAGAGAATGTACTGTAGCTGTAACTATTGATGTGCTCAGTCACACATAAAGATGGGAGTTGGTTTGTATACAGATAAGCCCCTTTGGAAATGCAGGCTCGAACTGATGCTACAATTTTGGTCCATAAAAATGTTCTGATCTGGCAAAACAGTTTTAAAGCTAATTCCATGGGAAAAATTGACCATGTATGTAAATATTTTGCTAGTGAAAGTGAGAACATCTATCTTCTCACTTAGTCAAATCACCAAAACTGGAATTTGATGTCTTTTTATGGCTGCATGTCCTTTATGAAAATGTACTGCTTCCTGCACTGCTAAAACCACAGTTTTGAGAGAAAAGACAGGACACTAACAATTTTTATTTAGCAGTCCTTTCATCGTAAAACCTCAGAGTTCTGAATACTTAGGCATCAGTACAAGGAGATCAAACAGGTTTGGGGGGAACAGAATAAGAATATTGAATAATTAAAAATAGTTTTTGCTGATTTTATATAACAGTTCACTGTATCAGCTACAGCAAAGTATTTTCCAGGTATTTTGCAAGAAAAAGTGGTTAATAATTACCCTTTGCTGTGCTGGCCATTAATGTTGTTTTAACCATTTTTTCCTATGTACACATGCAAGTCTGGTATGTCATCATTTAGGAAAAATCTTATGAGCCATGAGTTTAATGTTTTTATTATGTTAGGGTTATTTCCAATATTACCCTCCATGTAGAATAAAGCTAGTTAAATCTTTGCAAAGTTATTTCCAGTGAAATCAGCCTAGCATCTATGTACCATTAAATGTTGAATTAAATATTGACAAGTGAAGGCTTTTATGTTGTAAAGGTCATGCCCTGAGGTAAGACCAGAGCTGCTGCTTTGTACAGGTTCACTCCAGGTGGAAAGGAAACACTTTTAAAGTAATTTGTGTCATAAAGAAGGATGATGCCACAAAATGAAGCTTTCCTAGGATGGGAAATTTGGACTCAATCCTAAAGGCAGAGTATCCAGCATCTAAGTTCCTTTTGGTTGAACACCTAAGAATATTTCAAAATTTCCGAGGCAAATATATTTGAGCAGAGTCATTATACACAGGAATTGTTTACTACTTCTCCCAAAATCTTCAGAGGAGAACTGGTGATCTTTTTGAAAGAGCACTTGAATTGTAACTCTACAGACAAAAGATCATCCTCATTTGTATAATGATTTCTTCTAGACTTAGACATCACTCTTGATCTCTGTGGAGAGCAAAGAATCAAGATGCCTTTGCATGCATTGCAATCTCAGCCAGTCACTAGCTTGCTCAAAACTTGAGTTGCAAGGCTTCAGTCCCCTGAGAGCAGCAAGCACTGCTTGAGCCTGGAGTACACACATTCCTTGCAAGGCTGAATGTGCCTAAAAAGGATGCAGAGCAAGCCCAGGGTAGAAATATACACTCATGTTACTTTCTTGTGAAAGTCAGTCCTGGAAATCAAGCTAGGAAAATAAACTCTGCCAGACTTTGCCCTATGCAACCTGTCCAGCTATTTTAAATAACCCCAATCCCAGCTTTGCTTCAAGCTACAACACCCTTTTAGTTTGTCTAGCTGTCATTTTAGGTTTGATATTTCATTTTTCTTCATTTTGGGACTAAAAATAATCAGAGATATTTGTGTAACAAGTTATTGTCCCATTCTCAGATTCATGAAACCTGGCAAGCAGAGGTTTACCATTTATTCTCTTGAAGGTTAAGAGATATTATCAAAGCATTCCCCTCTAAAAGTAGGGGTAGGTAATGTAGCATTCTTGTAGCTTTCATGTAGCACTATCTTAATGTGTGTAATTAAATTTTGATATGTAACTATGGTAATATTCTTGTTTTGGACATATGTGTTTTTCTCCCACTTTGAGGAACTGGGGAATGAAAGAGAAAGTTAGTAAGGTAGGTCCTCCCTCCTCTCTCAACCTTTAGCTGTGATTTCCAGGGGTACTTAAATGTCTTTTTTTCGTAGTTTAAGAAATGGTACAAAAAATGCTTTGTCACACTCAATAAGTTCCAGTTACATGAACGTAAATATACAAAACTCCCTTGTATTGCCAAGGCTTATGAAACACTGGAAAGGCTGGTGGCTGAAGTACCTGCTTTGCATTTCAAAAGATATTGGGAGCAAAGTCTATTAGTTATTACCATTTTCAGCAGCTCATGGCAGCCAGCCATGAGGAGAGCTCTGGGAGCAGTGGGGACCCCCCTCCACCTTCCCTCAGGAGAGCACACCAAGGGATGTTCTCAGCCGTTGTCCTCAGTCCAGGTAAAACTGATCCAGACCTTTACCCTGGCTATGGGCTCGACTTTGTGGCTCAGACTCAGACCTGCCTTGTCACTGTGGACTTGTCTGTTGATGATAGGGCTGTGTCTGCCCCTGACTCAGTGACTTCAGTTCGCACCTGAACCCCAGACCTTCCTCATCACCAGGGCAGGTCAGGCTTCTGGCTGAGCCTGACCACTGCTACCAGGTGACTGGCAGTCAAACAAAGAAATTATCAAAGAAATAGTTATCAAATGCATAAAAGACACCATTTTATAGTAAATTCAGAAGCTGTGGAGTTGCAGGCAAAAAAAACCCCAAAGGACTTGGAGGTGCAGGTGAGTTGTCACAACCTACCCCCCACCAGGGTAAAACCACCAACCTTGGTAGGAGCAGGGGATGGACGAGCACAACAGTAGGGAGAGGAGCAGGATCTGAGCAGTGTACAGATAACACTGCTGACTGCACTGTTGTTCTCTCTTTCTCTGTAATAAGTAGATCTGAGTTAATAGTGAGACTCTTAAATCAGTTTTAGAAACAGGCTCACAGTTAACAGTAAATTCTTAATGGATCTAAGGTGTGTTTCCTCTTTGACAATAGTCAACACTTTAAGCAGTGTTTCTGTTCCATGTTTTTCTGCTCTGAAAACTGGAGTCATTTGAGCTGTGATGTCTAGAAAGGGAGGTAGAAGATACTGCCAAGGTTTAGTATGGCATCTTTATTTGTCAAAAGCAGTGCTCTCTCAGCTGGTTAGCACTAGTGACAGCAAAAGGAATTCTCCATAAAAGAAGACTATCTTTGCTTCAGTTGTGGTCAAATTGTAAAACAATTTTTCTGCAGTAAACATCATTGTTTAGGTGTTCTAATCATTCATAGGAATAACTGTGTAAGCAGAACAGCATATCCTAGGAAGACATTAGAAATGAAACTAATGTCACTGTAATTCTGAGTGAATAAGATAATCCTTTTTCTCATTTTATGAAATAAAAGAACATTGACAGAAAACCATGATTTTGGGTCCAGATGGAGAGAAAAGATAGGGCTAGAGCAGTGATCACCTCCCTGTACTCAGCACTGGTGAGGCCACACCTGGAATCCTGTGTTCAGTTCCAGGACCCTCAGTTTGGGAAGGACATTGAGGTGCTGGGGCAAGTTCAGAGGAGGGCAGCAGAGCTGATGTAGAGGCAGGAGCTCCTCTCATGAGGAGAAGCTGAGGGAGCAGGGGTTGTTTATTCTGGAGAAAAGGAGGCTTAGTAGGGACCTTATGACTCTTAGGATTTTTCCAACCTAAATGATTCCTATGACAGTCTGCTCTGGAGCCGCACAGGCAATACCAACCTCTCAAGTCATAAATTTTTATAACAATCCTATATAGCCCAATATCTTCTGTCTGGGTTGCTACTGACAGCTACTGCATTCCAGCCTTTCTGCTTCCCTTTTACTCAGGCATTTCCCATTGTAGCAACCTTTTGGTCTCCTCAGTCTGAAGTATTGTCTTTAAAGTTCAGTCAGAGCTGACCTCTGCCCACTCTTGCTGTAAAGGGTTTGAAAATTGAGCAAGCTACTGTAATTTCATGGTGTAAACTAGTATGTGAAAGCAAGAACACTGACATAAGTCAAGTCACTAACAGTGAGATCGTTCCTAGTTTTATTGCCAAGTATATGAACAGGGTGTGATAGTGGCTGATTTATGTCCAAGTGCATGACTCATGCCATGTATGGCAAAAAAGTCCTGTAATGGCACTATGTTATTGCATTCCACTTTGCTGTTGGTTCAAGGGGCATTAGTTTCATGTTAAGACTTAGGCTGCCAATTAATAAAACATTAACCTGAGAACAGAAACAGGAATCTATAGGTAGCACACACTAAGCCATTGAGAAGAATATTCAAAGTCATCCTCTAATTCCACAAGATATTATTGAAATAATTGGTAGCTGCACAGCAGAGTTTTGGTTATAGATCTCCTTATCTCCCATTTCAGGTTTTAATGAAAATCAGTGGTTAATTACTTTGTGTGACTTTGTTTCTTGAAAGGTAATTCACTGTTCCAGACCAGTAGAGGATACAAATGCTATCTAAACACAAAAACAAGTTATGCAAATGCAAAAGTACCAAACAGGATCTTGGTCATACTGCTGAATTGAGCTACTTCTGTGTCAAATTAATTCCATTAAATACATAATATTATGGCTACCTGAGAATTGCATTTCTCAAATTATTATTTAATTATTTAGAAAAGGAGGGCAAATGTGAGGAGAAAGTTCGCATTGCAGTGTACTAGGGGCACTCAAATCTAAAGCTGATTGCAAAGAGCTGTAGAAAGTCAGTTTGTGCATTAAGTGACAGAAAAAAATAATTGCTTATACATGCACATTATTGTGGAAAAAACCTTAATAAACACACAGTAATGGACTCATGTAGGTTTTTTTTTGAAAGATCCTGAAACCACTGTGGATAATCTTAGAAAGCTGACAGTTGAGTTCTCTGAGGCAGACAAAACAAGAAAACCATTAAAATGAATCTTGATAAAGGAGTCCTTACACTGATATTGTTTCAGACTGTGACCAGCAGCAGATTTTCTAATCGACATTTACTCTCACAACAGGTGCAGAGAAGGACGGAAATTATGGATGTTGGGCTAAGTATGCTAACTTAGAAAGGAGATGTGTCCTTTTCCAAGTAGTCCTTTACTTGCAGAACCTTTGTAAAGGGTAGACAATTACACAAACAGTCTCATTTCCATAAAACTTGCCAGCATGAGTGCACTTGTGTCCAGCCCCACAGTCACATCTTATAATGGCTGCTACTGGCTAGTCAAGCAACGAGAAACAAAGTTTACGTGTCCAGATACTACTAATAGGTTTTTAAACAACTTCCTAACTTACAGTATGTGTTTGGATCCACTTTCCATTCTCCTGTGTCACTTCTCCAATTTATTTATATTTTTTGTTCCATCTTCCTGTGGTGATGAGTTTGACAGGATTCATAAATCAGGTTGTCAATTTTAACTTTTTTTCTGATTACTCACCTGGAATTTCCCTCATTCTTTTGTTGTGAGGCTTATCAGCCATACCCTTCCCAAGTGAAATTGTGCTGTTTTACATGCACATTCCTACACTTTCAGCTTGGTTTCCTGGGCACAGTCCTGTTGTGCTACATTAAGCAATTACACCTCACAGGCTGTATCTATATTAGTCACTAAAATAGTTCTCTTCTTCCTAAACTTTACAAGACATCCAGTTCACATGCTCCAAAACTACTCTGCTTTACAAGCCAGAACACATCCTGGTGTACTAAAATTCAAACAAAAACACCAGTGTGGTTGAGTGCCATAATCTCCCCAATGTGCCTAAGGAATCTCCCCTCATCTAATGCTGTAATAGGCAACCTCAGCCTTAGGTTTGTCCTCTGTCAGGAGTGTTGTGGTGTACTTATTTTAGAAAGGAATTGCTCCGGACAGGAAATTACTGTTTTGGTGAAATTCTTCACTTTTTTTTCCTGAGCTGCTGCAGTAGTGCCAGGAACTGGTGTAAGAGACCACTCAGAGCAGAAACAAACCCGAGCTGGAGCCAGATGCTCCAGGACAGGGAAAAGCAAGGCATCAGAGCCAGCAAAGGGGAGCAATCAACACAATGGAGCACTACAGCCCACAGGGGCAGCCTCTTGCTGGTAGAGTCCTCAATGTAAATACCCTCTTAGAGCAAGAGGCTGAGAATAGGAAGCAAAGAGCCAAGCACATTAGAAGAAGACTGGACTTTAATCATACTACCCTGAGTTATTAGTTTGCCTTTGGGACAATATTTAATTAATTTCTTTTTTTCCTGCATATTTTTCATCCCCTCAGGATTCCTGAAATGAAATTCCTTGCTCAGTTGTTTCTTTCCATTTCAGTAAAGGTTTGGTTAAAATTCTCTCCCCTTCACTCCCATCTTATTTGATGATTGCTTGTGCTGTTCCTACTTCAGTTGTGATGTAACAGGTTTGTAGTGTCTTTGAGGAAAGGGTCATGAGTTTCTGCCCATCTATTCCTAAAGTCCTGGAAAAAGAAATACTGTAATTGAGCAAAAATATAAAGATGCTGGTACTTGCCTGGTCTTTGTGGCTGAGGAATACACAACCCCCCAGGGTGTTACATGCCACCAGTGTCTGGCATGCCTGCTCCCTTTTCCCCCTGCCCAACCCCTCTCTAAGAAGAGAGTGTGCACATCAGGCTTTGAGAGTGGTTTTTGTTCACTGGCATTGCACAGCAAAGGTTTGTGCACGTCACAAATATTGAATGTGCTCTGGAGACCCACAATGTTCTGCAACACCATTACTCACAAACCTCACTGTGAAGGGGCACAAGGAAAATAGGCAAACTGATTAACCTCTTTCCTCTCATTTGTTTTATAAAATACAGTGGATTCTCGATTAGTGAGACTAGATCTGGTCTAAAACAAGAGGTAAGCCAGGCAGGTAACTGTAGCAGCAGAAACAGATGTGTCTTATAGGAACTGAGAGCTTTTAGCAATAGATATAGTGAAATTCTCCTCTGGTCTTAGGCACACTTTCTCTTCTTCTCCTCCCCACCCTCCTGACAGCTAAATTGTGAACATAAGACTTTCCAGCCTGAAATGGAACAATGAGGTCTGCTCCATAGATGGTTTATTCTAAAAGAGTTTATTGATGTTCCATAATACGTCATGTATCAATTAGCAAGATGAAGACAACAGAATTAATCCTGTCCCTGAAAGAATCTTCTGTGTGGCATTTAAACTTCAGACTAAACAGTTTAATCAGTGTAATATGGTGTTCTGCAGAAATATGTAGAGCAAATATCCACCCAGCATTAAACCCTGTAGTTTAATAACTGATTATCAACAAAGGGTACGACATTTAAATAGAACCATTACTGTTTTATCAGCTGCATGAGAGCAAGCTGATAATCTGCAAGCAAACATGATAATAATGCCACTGCATTCAATTTTTGCAACTTTGTATTCAGGATTTTAACAGGTGTTGAGAGAAGAATCACCATGGAAGATGGAAACACCATGAATTTGTCTAAACTGAAACTCATGATGGTGGTTTCCTAGTTAGTACAGACTCTGCTTGATATTTCCCCTTCTTCCCTAAAAGGGAAAAAAATCAATTCACATGAAGTTAATTAACAGCTGGAAACTTGCCTGATTGTTTCATTAGACTGCAAAAGCATAACCCAGGGAAACAGGAACAGTAAAAAACTGACTTGTGTAATCAGTGTTGCAAAAGAGGCTTACAGCTTCTATCCAGTCTGTAAGAAGCAGCTGGTGTGCCAGAATAAGAAAGGCAAACACTTTATGTATCCTCTCTTACTCCTGCATGAATTCTTACTGTCTCAAAGGAAGGAAAATGATGACATACCATAGCAACTTTTATCTCTGCAGTACCTGCCATCAAAGCTGCATTGAGTGGACACATAAGCTCGTACACTACAACCATATATGCTACTTTCATGGAATACTCTGAATATATCTAACTGATTGAAATGGTTAAATGTTGGTGCCAGCTCTGATTTGATACACTCTCAACGGTCCTCAAGGCAGCAAAGTAGGGTAAATGTTATGCTCTGCAGATATAAGAGACTGTGCTCTTCTCTTGAAACAGAAATTTGGAAAATTTGTGTTATCTTCTCCATTCATTCTTCTGTTTTTCTGTTACTATATTTTCCCCTCAAATTATTTACTTAAAGAATGAAATTCATTCATGAAGCTCCTTAAGCTGCTTTCCCCATCTTGACTTTCCTCCTATTTCTGCAAGACCATAATGTGTTATATGAGGCCCAGCTCTGCCTCACAGTGCCCCCCCATCCTCGTGGCTTGATTTGTCTCTTGATCATTTTGATTAATATTTGTTTCCCTCCAGGTGCAAAGCACTGCCGCAATATCCTGCTGTCTGCAATTATCCCAGCTCCAATTTTGTTTGAAACCCTAGCTTTAACTCTTCAACTCCTTTCTCTGTGTGTAAGTAATTTAATTCCTTGGAATTAATGCTGTTCCTCATCTCTTTATGGGGACATTACCTTATGCTCATTCTTCACCCCAAAATCCAAAACAGATACAACAGCCAAAGACTGTGTACCATGCCAGGCCCTACGGCATTCAGACCTCATTTAGTAACCTCTGTTCTGACCTACATCAGCTGATTAAGGTCTTGTGGGATAGGATATACCAAGGACAAGATAATCTCTCAAATCAGAGGTTAGATTGCACCACACTTACATGCACATCTTTGCTCTGACGCAGAGTTACCTTGTACAAATAGTTACACGGAAGCCACAGCCCTCTCTGGCCAAATCAAGACTTGCTGGTGTTTTGTTTGTCAGTCTCTGACTGACCATAGATTTTAGAGACAGCAGATTACATGTGATGTTTCTTCTTGGATCTTACTCCTCGGATCTCCACTTCTGTTGTGGTAAGCTGTACATGAAAGCAAACATGGAGAAGATTCCAACTACATTTGGACACTGACTATCCAAACCTATCCTAATTCACTGTTGTCTCTAAGCTGAAGTGACCTGAACTACTGATACAAATTGTTCTACGCAAATTCCCAAGGAAATACTTGGAGTTCACAGTGAGGGATCTTGTAGATAAGAAGGCAATGAAAAGAATAACATGACAACTGCAAGGAGACTGAGAAAAAGATCTCACAGCTTTTGATCACTTGTGGCTTAACATTTTTGTCAAAAATTCAAGGAGGGAGGAATCCTGCTGTGACTTTCTTTCAAGTTGCTCTCTTCTCTGCATGTTCTTTCATGCTTGCAGGTACTGCCTCAAAATACTGACAGCTTGGCAGATAAAACATCTTTTTAACTGCAATTTCTCCCCTTCAAGGCTACTGTTAGGTAGTTTTGCATGAATTTAAATGACTCGGTTTCTGTAGCAGTGTAAAATGACTCCAAACCGTTGGTCCAGGTCTAGCAGTTAATACCACCCCCTTCAAATTTTCCTGGCTCTGTGTTATGATCTTGTTCTATCTGCTTCACTTGCTCAAGAGCTCAAATAGGGTTTTTAAAAATCCTTTTAAACAGTAGTTTGGAATCAAAAAGATTTGTACTGGAATAGCCTCCTATTACAGAACATGAAGGATTTTTTTTCAGCTGGAAATTCGGGCAGTTTCCAATATTACCTATTTGTTCTTCCTTTTAAACTTAAATTAAAACATATCATTGTTTTTGTATGACCACAAAAAAACCTTGCCAATGTGTAAACTAAGGGGCAGTAATAAAGTAATGGAACAGTAATAAACAGCTTCTCCAAACTTTGTGGCACACCTCAAAATCCTTTCACAATTAGAGAAAGCTGATTTGACAACTCCCTTTCTAAACAAATCTCTACTATTTTTCCTTCTACCCATTGTCTATGATGTTTGTTCATAAAACTTCTTCCCAGTAAAAGTCGAACAAGAGCCAAAAGCTTCATTGCCCCCTCCACTATAACACACAGTTTAGGAATGAGGAACAACTTCTAAGACAAAGCCATGAGAGAACCGTACCCCTTGATAGGATTCCTCTGTTTCAGTGCAGCGGGGAAAAGAAGGAAAACCCCTTGTTCCATTACATTTTCTTCTTTCTCATTCATGGACTAGTTTTATCTGACTGGAAATCCAGAAATAGAGATTAACTGTCTTTAAGCAGTTTGGATTATAACCTGGCAGCAGAAACAGGAAGTTCATTTCCATTTCTTATCAGCCACTTTTTAAATATGAAGAAGGACTGAAGATGAGTCCTCAGTGATTTGCTGTACCTATACACATATAGAAATTATAGTACCTATAATTTGACTTTTGTTACTGTAACATGATGCTCACTGGGAAGCATGCATCCCTGAAGTACAGGGAGACAAGCAGGTGTTTAGGATGTGCCAATGGATAAGGGGGGCTGCTCCATGTTTCATCACAGTGCTATTTAGAAAGCTTTGTTTTGGAAAACAAAACAAAAAAAACCCCACTACACCATCACCACCACACATACTCCAGATTATGAGAACTGAGAAGCATATTTTTTCCCAATTTTTGTTTTCTTCATACAGCCATCTGCTTCCTCCTCTTTTACCCCTACCCTCTCAGCACTGTTCCTGAGCAACGCACAGCAAATCTCACCTTCAGGCAGAGAAACAAAACCCTTCCTCATGTGAGGAGTAAAGGGAGGGAAGAATGAGAAATACGAGGTTAGTGAGACAAGAAGAGGGTCTTATAGGGAGAGAATCAGTCCAGTCAGGAACCTGAGAGGTATCAGGTTGCTCCAGGAGCAAGCAGGGCTGCATGCAGACCCTGACATCAGCTGCCTCTCCAGTTCCCTGACAGTGAGACTGAGCGAGTCAGACCAACGATCACAGGTATTTGAGACTAAAGGATTTGTATTTTATACACATTTTGTATACATTTTGATTCATCCTCTTATAATTATCATCAAATACATTCACTAGGATTGTCTACCTGTACAAGAGGGAAGTACTCACTGTCAAACTAGATTCTTGATCTTACTAACTTCCATTTTTTCAGCCTTAGACTTTTGAACTCTATGATTTAGTGGAAGTGGAATTTTTAGCTCTTCCAAATAAAGTATTTTGGTGATTTCGTCTTAATGTAGCACTTCAAAAGTCTGGGGACAACCAATTAGACCATAGAATGTTAGAACCATTAGAACAGAAACATAGAAACAAAATTCGAAGCAAGCAGATAAGAAAGTCTACGATATTGCCAGTTATTGTCTCCTACCTCTGAGGATGGATGATCCAAAAAGTGCTTGCAGGAGGAAAGTATTTTACAGGGCTTGGGTATTGCTCTTCTCAAAAATCTTGAAGTGAAAATTTATTCCAAGTAAGTTAGCACTGAAGGTTATTAAAAAAAGATGTGTTTGTTCTGATGTGCTTGACAGACTTGAGGCAGTCTGTGATCTTTGCTTGCCTTTCACACTGTGTGCCTAAGCAAAGGGTGCTTTCTGTGAATGGCTTTCTTCTACCTTTGGACTCAAAAAGATAATGAAAAAAAAAGATACATGAGCACAACCTCAACTTAAGCCTAATGTACTTTCCAGTGTTTTCAGGAGATCAGTGTAAATCCTTTCCCCCTGAATTGCCTCACCATAAGCAACATATGTAAAACAGAATTAGGACCCTTGGCTGAGTAAGGAATGTCTTAATTTATTTTGTTAAGAAGGATATGGTGCAAAGAAATATCCTTCACAGTTTTCAAAATGTATTTAGACTCAGAATAGATCCCATAAGATCAAGTGAAAAATTCCCATTAATATAAATATCTGCTCAACCCTCTTAAACACAAGCAGGGATACAAGGGTCCCTATCTATCTCTTAGAAGTTTCCACATAAATTGCTACACACTCTAAGAAACCATACCTTTTCTTTAGACCTTATTGTTGCAAGACTTTTCCCTTGTATATTGGTTAGAACACTTATGCCAGATCCCAAGTTTACAACACAGAATTTGTGCCAAGGAGCTGAAACTCCCCATGAATTTTTGTTTCCTTCTTTCAGCGAGCTTTTCACTATGCTTGAAGACAACAATGATTTTTAATAAAGCCACTTGCCAAGTTAGCATATGATTAATCTATACTTACATCAATTGAAGAAAGCACTAAATAATTTTTTTGCCTCCAAGGAGTGACACAGTTACGGAACAGTTCCTCCAGAAGATAAAAGCTGCGGTTTTAAACACGCAGACTCCTCTCAGTCAGAAGATTCCCCATAGAAACAAAGCTTCAGTAAAAGAGATGGGGGTTTACTGGGCGTCCTCTGCTGTGCTGGCACTCAAAAGAAAGGATGAGAAAGTGAAGAACCTCTTCCTTCCCTCCTAGTGAGCAGAAAGGGCTCTGGACAGTGTTAGTGAAAACAGCCAAGCCCGCTGTCCGCAGGCGGAATTTCAGTCAGTGCATGGCTGGTGGGAGGCGTGACTGCCCTCCCAATGGGGCAGAGGCTGCTCAGGGCTCCTCTGTCCCTCCTGTGTACAGTAACCAAATGCATCCTGAGACACACCTCTCTGTTCCCCAAGAAAGCTCTTCCTATGCCCTGCACATTCACTCCCTGCACTGAGGTGATAAAGCACTTAGCCTTCAGTTCCTCAGGAGGGAAGACGCTGAATAGTACATAAGGAACAAAGTCAGCTGATGGGGGAAGGAATACACAGCAGATAAGCTAATCTGTTGCCTGAATATTAAGCCACTAATTGTACTAGAATAAAGTTGAAAGAAGAAAGATCAGTGAGGCAGGGCCTCAGAGAAAACAAGCATTTATTTGCCTCATTTCATTGGTTTTTGTGTCAGACTGTCTGTTTTACTGCAACAAAAGCCTTAAAAAGACAATAACACTTCTTAAAAAGTCCTTTAGGCTAAGGAAAAAAATGAACATGTATTTAAAATTAGGTATTAATACATTAATACAGAATTATTATTTATTGAAAGATCCAGTTTCTTATTTGCTCTTACAGAGCATTCTGAAGAACACATGTGCTGAATATTTAAAGAATTGACATGTCTAAGAAATTCTGCATTTTTCAGCTTTGGTCACATGGATGCTAACATATTAAGTAAATTTGAAGCTGACTCCAGAATTTA
The DNA here is from genome assembly GCA_013399225.1 of Rhipidura dahli. NCBI lineage: Eukaryota > Metazoa > Chordata > Aves > Passeriformes > Rhipiduridae > Rhipidura > Rhipidura dahli. Next base: position 533,255 of record VXAC01004938.1, read on the forward strand.
GTTGTTTTTCTCAGAACACTTTTCAAACCAGTGTCTTTCTCCACATGAACTTTACTGGAATTCAGCCTTGGGTTCACAACTATCACAGCAACTTCCTCAGACATCCAGTCACAGTGACCACACAATGCTTGAATGGGCACTGACAGAGGACACACTGTTGTATTTACATTAGTGCCTCACTTAAGGGTCTAAGTGTGCTTCCTCTAGCATCAGCCAGACCTCCTGGCTTGGATCCAGGAGACTGTAATAGCAGTGCCAGTAACACTTATGGGTGATACACCCTCTTTTCCCAAAGAACCATTATCATTGATATTAAATATTTACACAGTAGTGACTACAAACCCCAGGTTTGGCATCCTGCTTCACTATCCAGCAGATAAAGAATAGGGAGTTCGCTGCACTTGGGGTGAAGAAAGTAATATGAGAAAAACAAACAAGAGAAGAAAGGGCAAGTCCTCGTTAGTCAGTCATGCAATACACTTGCACCTTATTCTGCTGGAACTTTCTGACCACCACAGCATGGGATCATTCTAAAACGTCAGTGAGGTGTTTCAGAAAGTACTGAACAGTTGTGCTAGTTTTTGAGATTGTGGCTGAGCCATGAGGAATTTGCTGAGGAGTTTTCATCTCAGGACTATGCAAATGCTTTAAGGAAAGACGTATACCATGGACAGTGAGTCACAGAGTGTGATGATGAGTTTTTCTCTTGTAACCATAACATACTTATAGCCTCAGAGATTTACAGCTCAGAAAGCTGCTGTGAGGACAATACCAGCAGCCATTCTTTGTGAGAACATACTAACACCCACTGCCTATTTGTTTTTCCCCTAAAAAATTAGGGTGTTAACATTTCTAGCAATGCAACTATAATCCCATGTAACAGCATTAGGAAGTAGAAAACTTTGCTTCAGTCTCTTACTCAGCATAAGGAGATTCAGTCCCATTCCTCTAGTTTCTATAGATCAGGCTCAGACTAGAGGAGACTTGGAAAGGCACTGCTGCAACCTGTCCTGAAAAAATGGTACAGCAATGTGCAGCAATGAAGATGAGGTTTGCTAAGGGAAAAAGCATAGCCAGAGGAAAGCTTGTAAGTGTTCATGGCACTCCAGTACAGAGCCAGGTTCAGAGCCTTGGAGTCACCCTCACCACACAGGGTTAAAGAAAGACTGCTTTTGGTGTGATATTTGCAGAGTGATACAATCCTAATCCCTTCAGCCACTGGAGAGCAGCTGATAACCTGTGTCTTGGGGTCAGCAAACCTTTGAAAGTCACTGAAGAGCTCACTGAAGGTGCTCCTCCAGCTCATGCCCATGGCTGCCTCTTTTTGTCAGGTTTAGTCCTAGCTGCTGCATTGAGGCATGCAGTAATTGCACCTGGCTGGAGAGCTGTTCAGCGTGCTCAGAGCAGATTCCCAGCTGAGACTATTTCTATCACCTCAGTCCAAACCAAGCACTATGGCCACTGCAGAAACAGCAGAGAGTTACAGAGTTGCCTACTGTGTTAAGGGCTATCCAGTTCACACAACTGAGTTTAAAATAAAGTTTGGCTTGACTTTATAAAGTCAGTTATGAATCTTCCAATTCCATCCAAGTGCTGTGTTGAATTTAACATAATATGCCTAATAAACCCCCATATAATCTTGTTAATCTGCAGCCACCAAGTGATCATCATTCCACCCTGGAGCCAGATTTACAGGAGATTAGAGTGGAGAGTCTCCAAGTTGGCTCAGAGACAAAAGCCAGTGTTAGGCATAGCAGCCCACAGAGCTGCACATGGGGCAGGGCACAGGACAGAACCAGACCTGAGACCTCACCCATCACACTGGGCTGGGGTTTTGTGGCACCTCACTGTGTGGGTGCAGGAGTCTCACCACTGTGCTCCTACAGTCACTGCACAGGTAGCTGCAGATTGGAAAAAACAGGCTGTGTGGACAGACTGCACTGAAATTAAGTCTTAAGGGGTCTTCCTATTGACAAGACAATGTGGTGAAAATGTTGAGCTAGTAGGGTAAACATCAAGGGCTGCTAAACCCACATAGGTCAAGTTAAATTGAGCTTAGATATATCCTGGAAGGACACAAGCCACAGCTGAAAGAAAAATCAGGTATTCAACACAGTGAATAATCTTTGATCTCCAGAGACAGCATGCTGATGCACTTGATGACTCCTGTACCAGAATGACTTCTCTCTGGAAATGCACAAGAATTTAATCCAGAGAACAAAACTTTGAAGAAATGAAGAAATTTCATGGACTTTAATATTCACTCATGAATATCTGCAGTCCAGATATGTGCTCTTATTTTCCACAGGGAATCTTTTTCCGTATGTATCTGAACCTTATGCTGAACCAGAACAAGACATACTTAATCCCGGAGCACAGACCAAGGAGAAGAAGATAACTAGAAACCCTGGAAGTAAAAACCCAAATTTGTTTTCAGTGTATAATGTTTATGTTTTGAACAATTGAAGACCTGGCCTTTAAAATTAACTTGTTTTCTATTTCAAGAACCATATTAACTGTGCACAAATACTTACTTGAAAATACAAAAAGCACAAGCTACATCCATTATTTCATAATGCAAAATCTGTTCAACAGATATTTCTTCTCTGATTAGTATTTACATTCTTTGTTGTTTATTCTACTTTTTAGGAAGCATATCTACCCCTAAACCAGAGGTTAGTCTTGCATGAGAAATTCCTTTCTGACACTCATCTCTGATCCTACTAAATCCATGCTAATGTGAGAGGTAGCAGTACTAGAGTAGACTATGCTAATAAATATGTTCCATTGTGCATCATGTGATGTACTAAGATTTTGTGAAATACAAATATGCCTCTGGGATTTTATGGCAAATGCTAAGTTTTATTCAAGAATAAATTGTGGTTAATTATCTGTCTCAAAGGATGGTACTTCTGAGGTTCTTATGGCTAATGCAAACAACAATAATATCAGTTATTCAGCAGTGATAGTAATTAAAAAGGTATCCAAAGGAAAAGAATATTTCTGGAAGTTGTGCAAGTGTTGTAGGCAGGTCAAGGAACAGAAACTTTCCAGAGTTTTAAGGTACATTAAAAATAAAAAAGAATAAAATAAAATAAAATAAAATAAAATAAAATAAAATAAAATAAAATAAAATAAAATAAAATAAAATAAAATAAAATAAAATAAAATAAAATATAAAAAAGAAGTTTACCATCACTTAGAAATGTTTCTCTTTTTGACCTCAAAGATTATTTGAACTGAGTTCAAATAATTTGAACTGAGTTATTTGAACAGAGTAATGGATTAATGGGTGTGAAGATGGACACACAAACAGAAGAAAGACCTGGAATCTGATGTGCACCAAGATAATTATGGTACCTATGTTAAAAAAATATGCAAATCCAATAAAATAAAAAGTAGCAGCTAATAAAATTAAAATATAAGACAAAAACCATATGTGGAGACAGCCAAGTGATTATAAGAAGGCATAAGGACTCAGAAGGAGTCTGGTCATACAAGCTTTAAACAGATCACAATCTATGCAACATATATATGTATATATATGTATATACACATACTGTATTTGTATACAGGTGAAGAGGGCACAAAATAAAGAGGGCACAAACCACCCACCTCCCCCTGGCACATATACACTCTTCTCTTAACGCCCCAATTCAACATCTCAGCTTGTAAAATACACAAATATATTGGTGAAAAGCAAGGGATTTTAAATATATGTTATTCTACTTACTAAGGTCTTAATTCGGGCTGAAATTTATTGTCTTACTCATTCTTTCAACAAGTCTTCAGTTTTTCCTCTTCATCATTGTCAAGCCTCTTTTATACTGTTTGTTCTAAGAGTGTTAGTCCATCCTTAATTCAGATAAACTGACTAATTAAGTAAAGCTGTTCAGCTGCATTCCTCTGCTCAGTTGTTCCTGGAAGGGGAAGAACTCAACCCCACTCTCAGAGAAACATTCACACTTTTGTGGCTGTTGGGGAAAATGGAACAATTTCCTTGAGCGTTTTCCTATGTATATTGCTCTTGAAAAAAAAATACAATATCAAATGAATTATATTCTATTTAAAGAAAAAACAACATAAGATTTTTGCCTTTTATTCAAAAGTTCTCTGATTCCAAATAAAGGAAAATTAGACAAGAAACGCTGTATAGAAATGGTTTGTGATTTCTTTAGAAACATGATAAGTTAATCCTGATTTCTTTCATAACACCTCTTATATTTCAGCATTAGTCTAGAGTAGGGATTTAGCTACTCTGAGATATAAATATGGATCTTTAAACTCACACGATCTAGAGAAATTCCCAAATTAAATTCCCAAGGAAAATTTTGTCTCTTAAATCTTTTCAATACTTTGTTCGTTTAATTCTTTAGTATTCAAAGAGATTTCTAGACCAGTGTTGGCCTTAAAAAGTGATTACAGGAGAAACACTAATGGCAGCCTCGGCAGTAAGTCAAAGAGACGTGATAATGGATGGTTTGGCATTTGCTGTGCTGCCTCTGCAGTACCCTGTCAAGCCCTGGGTCCCCTGGGATGAGAGAGAGATGTGCAGATGGATGGAAGCCCAGCAGCTGCTTGTGGTGCTGGAACATCCAACACAGAGGCAGAGTCTGAGGGAGATCAGTCTGGAGAAGCAGGGGCTTAGGAGTGAATTTAAATACTGTCTTCCACTCCATGAGGTAGGGGGAGGCTAGAAAGGACTTGAACAAACTCTTCTCTGAAGCAGAAAGGGAAATTCTGGTGGCATAGATAATGTTCACAATGGTTGATTTAAAGAGGTACCCAGTGAAGATCCTGAGAAACCTATTTTAGCACTGAAGTTAGTTCCACACTGCTACTCCAGAAATCTGACCTAGGTGAAGCCTAGAGGTTCCTTCCAATCGAAATTATTTCATGATTGGATGACAAAACAATTTTAATAGACCTAGCCTTTAAATAAGTTTTAGAAATTCCCTTAAGGAAATAGTTTATACTACCAAAAGTGCTGTCTAATTGGTGAACTTCACTTTATTCTGGGTCTTTTCCTGTACATAAAGATCAAAAAAGCAGTCAGAATAATAAAACCAATTAAGACATTTTCATACTGACAACTGCCCCCTGTAGTTCCAGTTCAAATCTCTAGCCAGTGATCAGCATGAGGATAAGACATATGCAAATCTTAACTATTTCTGATTAAGAGTAGAAGTCAAGTCCAGTATTGAGAAAAACACATTACAGACACAAAATACTTCAGGCTATTTGTCATTCCCCACTGGACTTTGATCAGCTGGATTTCTGGCTAATACATACATAAAGCTCACTCTCACAGGAACTTCCCACTTTACAAGAAGTGGTTAATTTGTTATCTATTCCCAGGTTTCATTCTTCCAAACATATTCTGCCTATCATATTTTGTTGTGGGTTTTTTGTCTGTCATACATTGTTTGCCTAAAACAAGTAGACTCCTGGTGATATTTTCTTTTAATCTTGAACTTTGCCAAGGTAGAGTGAAAATTTTAGAACTCTCTTTTAGCCACCATAGCCATCATCAAGTCAGTAGTTTGAGGAGTTAGTTCCTGGCAACTCACAAAATTATTCTAGTAGTAATTGATTCAATCATATGTTTAAACTAGAAAGATCTTTACAATGTAGGAGATGAAGGATCAGGATGTTTATCCCAAGTTGATACTTAAATTATTTTCCACATTATTTAGTAACCTAAAAGACAGAAGTATCAGTTCATCCATTTATTAGACAAACTGCAAAACATATAATCCTCTACCAAAAACCTTCAGCTCAGCTGGGTTTCGGCAAAAGGGGACTGAAGATCACAGTTACCAGTTCCTATAGATTTCACTGTGTTTGACATATCTTTGATAAATTCTAAACTCAACATGGATTCCATTACCTTAAGTAAAGCTTTGTTTCTACTCCATTTTGTAGCCTGGCTGCACTGCAGACAAAGTCAGGTATTGGTATAGTCTGTAAAGGTAGCCTGTGGTAAAGGGTGAAAAGTGATCTGAATGTTGGAGTTAGATAATGGTTATTAATTCTTTTCATATTAAAAGTTATTTTGACTATATAGATGACAATCTGGAGCAGCTCACAGAAAGAAAGTCAGGATCTTTTCCACCCTAATACCAGCCTATTTCTGGTTCACTCACTTGCGATTTTCTAGCTTACTCAGTTGGAGGGTTATTAGTCATTATCTTTTCTTTCCTGCTATTCATGTTTTTAGTCTTCTCTGTCTAGTCCAGCTACATTTAATACTGCTTTCATATCGTCACCTCCATCCTTCCCTGGAGCTGGGCACCAACATATCACGAATGCTTAGAAAGAGCCCTATCCACTGAATTGCTGACCTTTCTTATACAGTATTACCCAGCAGTCCTTGACCCCAACAATCCCAAGGGTCTTTTCCAACCTACCTGATTCTGTGACAAGCAAGAAGCTGGGATGATGGCCTTCTTGGCTGCCCAGTGCCCTCTGCTCATGAGAACTCTCACGGTTCTTTAATCTTTCTCGCTTGGCTGCTAATTCCCCATCTCCCCTTTCCTTCCCTCTCTGCTTTCTTGCCTTCAGAGATTCAGTTCCTTCTGTTGAAATCCCCAAACTGCTCTGGAATTTGAAAATGCTCATTTGTCCTCTGTACTGCAGAGCAGCTGAGGTCCCTGGTGTCTCAGCCACCTTACAGCACTGTGCTTTTCAGCCAGCAGCCTGCCAGCAGCAATATTTTGATTTTGTGTATAACAATGCAGAATTGAGGGGAGCCTTCTCCCTCTAATAGAAACAAACGTAGTGGACCTTCAAGTACGTTTTAAATTCAAGAAATCTTCAGGCTGAGAGATTATACATATATTAGATGCTTGATTTACATGTAATTGAAGTACATGAATAATTTTGCCCTTATCAACAAACCTTGTTTAGAGATGAGGAAACTGAGGCAGAGAAATTGTGAAATCCACAATTCTGATATTCACTATCATGCCATACTGCACAAAGACCAACTGGACAGAGGTTTAAAGGCTGTGAGCACTTACTCACCTCTCCTGCATTTCTAGCTCAAAGTGTCTCTTTTGGGCACATAAAAATAAAAAAGTTCAAACTCAGAGTCTTTCTCAAAAAAAAAAAACCAAACCAAATGTAAAATACAGCATGTGAAAAAAAAAGCAAAGTGAAAGCCAAATGTGGAAATATGACCCTCAGATTAAGAAATAGGCTTTTGTTCAAATTTGAAGTATAAGCCAGAATAAATGCCTCCTATTCATTAAAGACCACCCCAACACCTCCCTCTTGAGAAGAGCATCAGGTGGAAATGTAGCAGCATACCATGAACTCTTAAAACATGAGAAAATAACAGAGATTCTGAGTCTCCATTTGGGCTCTTTTCAAATCCTGCTCCTCTGGTTTGTGTATGTTGGATTTCTCCTGGTTTGTCAGAAAATAGCTTGGGAGGTTCACTTGAAGCCTCAGAGTATTGGTGTCTGCACAAACCAGGGCTTCTAGAGAAATCCTTGGCATCCTTCCTCAGCCTCTTGTGAACACACACTAATTTTCTTTGGTGCTTTCAGTGCACAAATGCTATTTTTTTCCCTTTGTTTTCCTCTCAGAAAGGGATGTCTCTGTTTCATGAAGATCTGTTTTCTGCTCCAGGGAGAGATCTCTTCTTGCACAGCATGCAGAGTAACATGTCTGATTTTTCCCTTAAGGATACAGGCAAAGTAGGGAAACTGTGGAGGATTATGCTAGGAAACATTGTCTAAACTTCACACACCCCTGTTTTCAGTCTCTGCAGGCTGCTTCCACCTATGAGTAAATCATAGTCATCCTTGACTTACTTCAGTGTCTTGCTTGCACATGGATCTTCTCCATTCTTTAAATGCTCTTCTCATCCATAGAGGCCAAGTGGCCCATTTTTTGTGTTTAACAGCCACGATTGAGAGGTGATAATTTCCCTTGATGATCTGTAGATGTGACTCATTGGATATTAGGGCACTTTGTAAGCATGTTTGTTATGGTATTCACTTCCTTCTAGAACTCAGACTGGTTAGTCAGACTCAGCATTTGTAAAGATATAAGAAAACATGTTTACTAGAAATGTAACTGTTCTTATGTTGCACATAAGTCCTAGACATGTCTGAGAAAATATAGGCACAAGTTAATGCAATTATCAGGCTGGAAACACCCTCAATTCCCTAAAACCCAGGTGCTGTTGCTGTGGGCTGGCTGGGCTGCTTGCCCGGTGAACTCAGAGCTGACAGTGTTAGTGGTGCATTCACTCACTTTAATGTCCAAAACGCACAGGAGGACAAGGACCCAAGGGAACCACTCTCTCCCTTTTCCCTTCATTGGAAGATAAACATAAGGATTTGGAAGAAATTGCCCATACAGGAGAGGCATTGAAGTAGAAGAATAAGGATTGTCTGTGCTCTCCCTCACCTCACCTATACCTTATGATTGCAAGGTAAAATACTCAATTACTCAGACTCAGAAGGTAATGTTGGATGTGCCATTTGTTGGATGTGCCATTCCTGGGTGACCTTTTTATATATGTACTATGCTTTAGTCTTTAACTGTAAAATCATATACTGCTTCAATTCTACAGTACAAATATTTAGTCTCCCACCAGCCTTGACCTTGCATTAGTGGTCCTAATATGTCTTTATTCATAGTGCCTTTTGGCTTTATGAATACCTGATCTTTTTAGTCTGTTACATTTTCATGAACGACGATTTTGGAAATAAAAATACCTGTAGATATGTATCTTTTACTCGTATTGCCCAGGAATTTTCAAACACATTCAAAATTAAATTCTTGAACACCAGGAGGTTTCTTTTAACAAAAAGGTAATTTTTGAGACTCACAAAACAGCCCAGGCTGGAAGGGACATCAGAAGACTCTCTGATACAGCCTTCCATGGAAAAGGGAGCCCCGATGAGATTGTCTAGCATCCTGTTCATTTGCACCTTGTAAATCCCCAGTGAATGGAACTCTACCACATGGGCAGGTTGTTCCCATGATTGGTTGTACTCACTGTAAAAGATTCCTTTCTTATATGGAAAGCTCCTGGAATAACTGGTCTCCCTTGCACCTTTTCTTCTCTATGTGTCTCTTAGAGAAGGGAGAGCCTCTGCCCTCTTTGTAGCCATGCTTTAAAAAGTGAAATTCTATGGTGAAGCTCTTCCCTGAATCCTCTCTTTGCCAGGGAGAAAAGACCTAACTCCTTCAGTCTTTCCTTACAGGGCTGATTTTCCAGCCCTTTGATCATCAAATGCATCACTTCAGAATTACAATCACCATGCAAGCAAAAGAGTTATAGTTGAGTCAAGCCTTGCTTGCTGTTGTTGCATAACAAGAATAACACACAACTCTTTTGTATAAAGCTGGAATTCTGTATTGTCCATTGTCCTTCTGGTAACAGCCTTCCAAACACTGCTAATAGTAGATGGAATATTCTAAATTACAGGTTACTATACAAGGTGTATGACTAATTGTTGTGGGATCAACAGATTTTACCAGAACGTAAAATATACATAATATTATAAATTGCCCAATAAAACATTAATGTAATAGAGCTCAAGGTGAGAAAAATAGGAAATGAAAACATTTATACATTGAAATGTACATGAAAAGAGTCAGTGCTGTTTTTATATAAATATTTTGGCCCCATTTTATGGACAATAAACCCATAAAATTTTCTTGCAGTGTCATGACTTTCTTTTATATGAAATTCTTCCCTTTGACATCAACAGCAATACAGTCAAATTACATTTGAGTTTCTACTTCGTAAAAAGTGATTCTTCATTTGTACTTTTCCATGAGATAACAAATGCAGATTGCAGCTGACCTTCATCTCCTATTTCCACATTAAAACCAAGCACAATCCTTCAGCTTTGGTGGAAGATATCAGGATGTTGTCTGAGAGTGTTTTGGGACTGGAACTTCATGGAAGCCACAGTTATCATCAAGGTCATATTAAATAGCAGATAATAGACTTCCCTTCTAGATTTTGCAAATTACTCATTAATAAAGTATCTAATTCATTCTCATTGAGTTTTTATCAATTGAGGTAAAAGGTCCCTTGTGGAATAGTCTGCAAGCTGTAGAATTTGGGTACAGCATTTTAGCACGTCAGATTCTCTAGACTGGTCATTTTCTATGGCTTAATACTTCACTGTATTAAAATACATAAAAAATTATGTATTTTAATACACAATTTCAATTGTGTGTTGCAAGTCAAATCAATAATAAAGTATATAATTAACTTATATATTACATTATATAATACATTTTTATGTATTGCATTATATAAGTGTTACAATTTATTCTGGGAAATATAACTTCAGCTTTCATCTGCAGAATTCAAATAATGGTTGAGTTTTACAATTTCCTGCCTGTTACTTTAACTTCATTTGACTCTAAAAAGATCAAGATAGACATGAAAAGGATTTAGGAACAAACTTAGCTGTACTTTTCAGTCTAATGGGACAGTGAAACTTTTTCCCAAGTCATTGAAAATAACACAAGGAGGTTACTGTTATGTCAGCTCTCCAGGCAAGCTTTCAATATTCTGGATGAGCTTCCCAGCTGAATATTCCTTAAGAAGATGCTACCACCAACCCCTCAGAATGTTTCAGGCCCTCCAGGCTGTGAGCACTTGTTTTACCAAAAAACAATTCTGCCTCTAGATTCCACCTGAGGCACAAGGGTCCTTGAGCCAATTACCCATCCCCAGGTCAAACTGACACAGTCCTCTTTAAAATTTGAATCTTCTCATTTATTGATGATCTTGGGTTCAGAGATGACTGATGTAAACAAGCAGATGAACAGAAACAGACTTTGGATGGAGTTTTTAATATTCTATGTTGTTTTTCTGGGTTTTTTTGGTTTTTTTTTTTGTTCTCAGGATAGGAACAAGAAAGTAAAGATAATTCAGATATGGTTCCCTTTCCAAAATGCAATGATCTTTCTGTTCACCCTTCACATCTGGTTCCTTTTTAGAAGCCCAGAAAAGCCAGGCCCCACTCCTTTATCAAGCTGCTCTAAGTACAGCTTAATTCTCCACTGAAATTTTGCCTGGCTGAGAACCAAGACCTCTTTATTATTTTTAATCTCTCTCACCAAATTCTTCTTCTGCAAGATATACTCTTTTCTTTGATAACATCTACTTTCTTTGTTCATATCTTTATAAAGTACTATTGCTCTTCTGAGAGGAAAAATATTTTTTTTTCTGATTTATGCCAACTCCTGACAATTCAGGTATTTTGTTTTTCACAATGCAATTGTTAATAATTTTTTTCCCCTCTAGTAGGAGTACTGTTTCATTATGACTGAAGCAGCATCCCTGAATGGGGCTGTTATGGGGTTTGGAACTGGAGAACTCGGAGAGCAGGGGAAGGTACAAATGTAAACAGATATTGCTGTAAATCAGGTGCCAACAGTAGACTGCTCTAGGGACCAAGACAGCAGTAATGTGTGAGGTTCTTTGCCTGGCTCTGTATTCAAGCTCAGGATAGGAATTTTCTTCCTAAGAGCTGCCCTTCTTTTTCCCCAAATCCAACTTCTGGACAAGGGAATGCAAGAAATCTTTCCTAGTGTAATCAGTTCTAGGCTAGTGGAACAGGCACACATCAAGAGTTAGCACTGGAGAATGGAGCAACCATTTCTATCACTTTTTGCTGCATTCAGACCCATGGATCCTTGGTAAAGAGCTGTCATCAACTCAGATCACAGACTTTTAAAAGCAGGTTCAGAAATGTGATAATTTAACACCGTGTGAAGAAAATAATCTGGTGTAAGTCCTCACAGCCCACCTTGAAAGAATATACATAAACTTAAGTGCTTCTTAGCTGTAGACTAACTCCTTGTAGAGTTTCTAGGGCAGAAGCTAAAAAGGAGAGAAACCACTCATATTGCTACTCGTTCAGCTTCTAATGGGTTTCAATGTTCAAGTGTATTCTTGAAGATTTGTAGCAATAAACTACCAAATAAATTATTTAGGAAATACTCTCTCTATCTGCATTGAAAATGCCCTTTCAGAGACTCTGCAGTCAGAAAAGAGCTTGTAGATACACGCCTCACTCTGAACAAATAGGATCAAGGTGTAAAAGTTTATCTGCATAAATAAAAAATTCTTCATCCTCTTTTTCAGCTGCTGAGTCTATTAGTCAAAATGATAATGTCAAGAATGCTTTACTGCAGTGTTTTTGGAAGAAAGCCCCAGTTAAGAGATTAGAGCTTTGTACAAGCCTTGGCCACACAATTTCTCCCTGAAATGAAATTCTCACCGTTAATATATCTTCTTATCTCCTGCCCTTCTTATCCTAACAAGAAACCACTTCAGTTGATTCCAATATCCCAAAGAGCACTCCAGAGACTGTGTTGTGGTCTGTCCTCAGCAGGCAAGGCAGAGCGAGTTACCTTCATAATCTTCTCCTGTTTTTCAATGAAAGTTTAGTCCAAATGAACATATTTACAGAGATTTTCAATTTCAAGAAAAACTATCAAAGTGTTCCCACCAAATACTACCAAATATTGAAGTAATCCAGAAAAGTAAAAAAGCCATATTTTAAGAGAAATGTAGACATAGATTTTTTGGGGTTAATAAAAGAGTAACAAACCTGTGGTGAACAAGAAGAATATGTCTTTGAAAATATGAAAGTAAGGAAGAACTTCTTTATTGTGAGAGCAGCTGAGCACTGGAACAGGCTGCCCAGAATGATTGTGGAGTCTCCTTCGCTGGAGATGTTAAAAAGCTGTCTGGACACAATCCTGAGCAACATGCTCCCTTCTTGAGCAGGGAGGTTGGACTAGTGGTCCCTTGCAACCTTAGCCATTCTGTGATTCTGTGACTCAGGTCTTCATCCATCTCTGCTACTTTTCTTGTGGCATTTCCACCACATTTTGTTCTTGAATTTCCTTCCTCTTACATAGAGTAAATGACACAAACAGCAAATACAAACAGCAAAGAAATGAAAAGTACCCAATCCTGTTTCCAAGGGTTAATACAAAGCCTACATATTAGTTTCAGGAAACAACTGCCTGGGGAAGACCTTTTTTTCTACATTATACTACTCTGAACCTCTCGTGGCTGTATAGCATGACATCAAGATCCTCTGAGTGGCTTTGGTCTGTGAATTCTAAACCTACCAGCAAACACATCTCATTTCATTGTCTTCTCTTATTAAAGACAGATATGTTAATGTCAAAATGGCTCTGACAGCCAAGGGCAGAGGTAACAAGTTCCTGTCTAAATTATTACTTTTTTTCTACATTAGAATATTTCAAAAATGCTAGAAAACACTAGAAACAAATAAAGTTAGTGACATTCTCTTAATCTGGTCTGAGCCAGTCTTTTCTTACCAGGTATTAGGTATATATTATAGTTAATGTCCACTTCAAGGTGTCTTATAAGGATAAACATATTGAATAAATGTGAAGAACACAGAATTAAAATGAAGAGACTGGGCAAAAATATAAAATTAAATATCTTTTATTTATTAACAGGAAATACAAATCTTCTGAACTGCTCAAATACTGCTGCTCAGCAAGGAGAAATTTCCATGAGTTCACATTTAGTTGGCATTTGCATGCTTCACTAGGTTCTAATTTGTATAAATGAAAATTGCACTTTAAATAGCAAAAGTAAGGTTAAAAGAGGACGAATTTCAACGTAATAGCATTTTGGTGTAGGGCTGTCCATATACTCTGTCAAGATGAGGAATATTCCCTCTCTAACTGCACCAAGTGGCTGTTGTGACAGACACAGCATCGAAGAGGCTGAGCAGGCACAGAGGTAGGAAATTTCCACAGAACTGGCAGGTCAGATTTAATCACACGACCTCAAAAGTGAGTGTTGCTGGACAGAAAGCATGGATAGTGAAGCTGGGAGTAAAATAATTCCACATACAGTCTTCTAGTGAAACCCCAGATGATTCTTTAGTAAGGATTAAATCAAATACTCTCTGATGGGGTTTCCTGACTGTTCTGCAGGTGCAGTGCACTAAGACTCAGCTCTGTAAGGAAATGCCCCTGTCAGAGCATTCGGCAGCTGAAAGGCTGAGTTTGGTTTTATGTCTCTTGTTAATTAATTTGAACAATTTTCTAGAAAATGAGGGCTTTTGACCTGTTTTAAGTTTCAAATTTATCCTTTAGAACAGGCTTTCTGTGGAGTATCACAGAATCACAGAATATCCTCATTTGGAAGTGACCCACAAATATCAAGTCCAACTCCTGGCCCTGCACAGGACAACCCTGAAACCCGATGCAACTTCCTTTTATTCCAGAGGTAATATGGACAAAATGGTTGCATGTGCTGTGTGGCACAGATGTCTCCCTGGGTACTCCTGTCACACAAAGCATACAAGTGGCTTATTTCAGCCTGCTTCTCCACCTTAGGGCAGCACTGAGCCATCGTGGCCTTTCTCCTTTTGGCACCTGAGGCAGCTCAGCTGTGTGTTTGGCACTGCAGTGCTCTGGGCAGATCTGCACCCAGGCACAGGAAGTACAGCATTTCATTTGTTACACACAGGCTCCAAAACAACTGGAGGTGGACCCCTTTATTTTTACCTTGAATGCATTTGTGAAACTTGTTAAATATACAGTGAGTTTCCTAACAACAAAGAATTTACCTGGCTGTAAACATGGCCCTGGCTGTCCCTTAGAGCTGAGTCACACAACATCAAGTTCTCTTTTAAGGAGATTCGTATCTTACATATTATGAAGTGTAGTTATGGAGAGAGACAGAAAGTCAACAGGTCTTCTGCATTTGTACAACATCAAAAACACCAGGGCCTCAGGTTTTTGAGACCATGATTTGTGATGAATAATGAAATACCAATGAATGAAAATCAGACAATTGGAATCCTATTGAAACCAGTGGACGTTATGGTACTGGCATCAGTTACATAGTTACTTCTGTATCTTTTCTTACATTTCAAACAAAATGCAATCTTTCAGCTCAGTTTAGGAAGTGGTGGGAAAAGAATTCAATAAATTGCAAATTTGGAGCTTTCTTTATTTGCTTCTTTGTGGAAGCCAGTTAAGTGGAACCTATAAAATTCAGGTTGGTATAAACAATGATGAAAATATGGCCAGTGAAGTCTTCTGTTTAGGATTAGGAACAAAATTTCAAAATCCTTGGTGTTTACCCTCCTGTCTCAAATGGCTTAGCATTTGTGATGATTTGTGCTGATTTTTGTTTAAAAAGGAAAACAGAAAATGGAGTAGGTATCCTTCAGTTATACTTAGGATATGGCCTCAGCAGTATCTAGCTAAATTGTTGAACCAACACCTCTGTAGTGGGTGTGATTCATTTTGCACAAACAGTGAAGTGGCTTCTTCCAAACCCTTTCATCTTGTCATGTAACTTACTAGGAACAATCTTGGCACAGCAATAAGGAAAAATGTTATAATACATTAATTTACTAAAACATGCACAAGAGTCCTAATGCTCACATTTTCAGTTCAGGTGTTCATTACTGTTATGAGGAAAGTCACAATACTGAATTGGGATGGGTAAAGGCTAACACGTGACCTACATGCAAAGAGTACCTCTCTTGCAAAATTGATGCCTTTTAACCTATAACCTGGCTTGGCATTGCCAACACATATTTCACCTCAATACTTGTCTTAACCTTGCTGTGCCATGGTTGCACAAACATGCTGCAGCTTTCCCTCACATCAGATTTCTGTTGCTGCTTGTTCACAGGTAAGACCTCAAAATTTTGCTCTGCTGTTATGTTTTTGGAGCAGCAGAAAGTCAAAGTGCACACTTGGACAAGGAACCCGGTTTGCTCTAGAGAAACATTTTTTGGTGTTATTTCTTGTTGTATCTAGATAATTGTTTTTATTAAGGGCTGCTCACCAGACTGGAGAGGGGAGATAATGCTCTGATTCTGCCAGGAAAGGATCTAATATTTAAGTCCTTTCTCATGTTCAGTATTTAAAGTGAATTGTGAGAAGCATTTGAGAATCTAAGATGGCAAACTGGATTGAAATCTGCAGCAGAACCCTAAATTACAGGTGAGACCCAGGAAAGCTGATGTATGCAGCAGCAAGGCTTTTAGTAGAAAGAATCCTTCCCCTTTTAATGAATAACATGTTCTCAGGCAGTACCTCTGGTACTTAAAGACTAAATTCTCTTGACTGGCTGCTTGTTTATGGCTTTGATTTCTTCACAGATGTTTCACGTTGTGCGCTGTCATGAATACAACTGGAGCTAAGTAAGAATTAGGGAATTTTGGAGTCACTGGAAAATTAGTAATCTTTAAAAGTTATCAGAAAAGAAAGACTAAACAGTATGGTTGGCTGTACTGCTAAGAATCCCTGAAGGCAGTTCACAGTCAGTGAACAGCTTTTTAAAGAAATGGACAGATTCAGGAAGACCAATCTAGACCATCACAGACATAGTCCATATTTCCAAAACTGTTTTCCCAAAAAAGGTATTGAAAATATTTTCATGAACATTACTTTGGAAAGCACATTAATAGTCCAAAAATAGGTAAATAATCTCTTTGGGGTCTCTAACATGTAATCTTGGAGTACATAGACTTCCAAGATCAGTGCTGCTGGAGTTATTAGACTTCCTCATAGACACTCAAAGAGTTTGTCTGGGGATGATTAAAAGTGCAAGTTTGCTTTTCAAAGAGCCAATGATGAAATTATAATAAAAAACTCATGCATGAGCATCGGAAGGAAATATCTGGGTTACTGTTATGATGTCTAGACATGATCTAGACACAGTCCTGGGCAATTGGTTGTCGGAGGCCATGCTTGAGTCTGGGGTGTAGGCAAGATGATGTCCAGAGGTCCCTTCCAACATCAACCACTCTGTGATGCTCTAAAATTATTATACATATTAAAAGGGAATTATAAATTTTAAAATTCAAGTACTTTAAAGGCTGTGGTGAAGTTACAGTGAAAAGAGCAATAATCAAAACAAGTAAAATATTGCCTCTCTTTTTTTGGTTGATCAATGGTTGTGTTGCTTCAGTATTTATATTGGCATAACCCTACTGAAATCAGCTTTGTTCTGACACCCCGGGGGTTCCACATCCAGCCATTCTCTTGTCTAGCAGTTTGTTACAAAATCAAGGAATCTCCTGTGATGTAAAAGTAGGTTAGTCCTTCATTCAGTGTTATAACTTTCATGAATAACAAGTGTTGATGTTTTCAAGAGAAAAAGACAAGAATTATTGCATCACCAACTACTTTTTGTTATTCAAAAAAGTTACTGTTCAAAGAAAATCCATCTTTAGTTAAAAAAAACCCTTGCATATATGTCTGCCAGGAAGGCATGTGACTTCTTCATGGGTTTGTGAGTTCTGGGGTAAAAAACACTCCAGATTTTCTAACTGCCTGGGACTCTGTCCCAATTCTGTACTGGTCTGTATTCTGAGCTGGAATCACCTTCTCCTTGTATCAGTCAGAAGGGCTGCTTGACACATTTACAAGATACAGGAATTCTGGTAAATAACAGGGAGACACAGTAACCTTTAGGTCAAACAGCACTGCAGCGACTGTCAGTATGTGATACGTGTTGACCTGTCCCAGTTAGCTCACTAGGAGATGATGATGGCCCAGTCTGGAAGACAGCAGACTACAAGGAGCATTCACAATAGGCATTATGGACTAAACTGTGTCAGGTTTGGCTCCTCCACCCTACACAATCCTCCTCCAATGCTATCCCAGCAGACTTAGTACCCTCAGGCAATTTCTCAAGGCATGCAACACACCCAGGTCATGTCATGTTATCAAACTATGCCCCTGATGGGTTACAACACAGCACTTGTATAATTTCAGTTGGACTTGTTGAACTCATCAGAAAGTGTAAGGCTCAGGAGAGGTACAAATCCAAGCACTGTGGTGTGGGCATGAGCAAACTGTTCCACTTTAACCCTGCTTTATCTTGCAGTATGTAGCTGGCTCTGCTTGATTTTGTAGTCTGTGTGCAACTGTGGGGTCTTTGACCTCCAGGCTTCTTGGTGCTGATGAGAACAAGAAATATTTTTGCTGGGGTAGAGGGAGCGATCAATCTTGTTAAAATGTAGAATAAAAGAATACTCTGAATTGGAAGTGACCCAAAAGAATCATCAAGTCCAACTCCTAGCCCTGCACAGAATCACCCCAAAAGTCACACCATGTGCCTGAGAGTGTTGTCTAAACACTTCTTGAACTCTGTCAGGCTTGGTGCTGTGACCACCACCCTGGGGAGCCTGTTCCAGTGCCCAAACACCCTCTGGTGAAGACCCCTTGTCTAATATCCAACCTAAACCTCCCCTGACACAACTTCAGGCCATTCCCTTGGATCCTGTCTCTGGTCAACACAGAGGAGAAATCAGTGTCTACCCCTGCTCTTCTCCTCACAAGGAAGTTGTAACTGCAATGAGGTCTCGCCTCAGTTCTCCAGGCTGAACAAACTAAGTGACCTCAGCCACTTCTAAACACTAGACAGTGGTGTAGTTTTATTGCCTGAAAACTTAATATGTAACAAGCAAGACATTCCTGGTTGAAACCTAAATGCCTTTGATATGTATCAGGCCAAATTTGATGATCTAATAGTTCCTTCTGACCTTAACTTGGGTGAGATATGCTGCATAGGGAGGTGTCTCACCAGGGGGCACTGGGTAGGCAATGACAGCCCACAGAAGAGTAGCCTGAATTGTTTCCTTTAGCAATTTTTTTGGCATGACACATTACCATCTTTTCAGGTAATAAATGACAGGAAAAGTCTTTTCTTGCCTAAGAAAAGAAATGACACAATTTACGAGAAAAAAAAAAGCACTAAGAGAGCATTGTGTCAAATAAGGTAACAGGAACATAACATCAAGTAAAATATTCCTGTAAAACCTACTGGCATGTAGCAATGATTGTAATGTAGGTGTTACCTTAGGTGTATCATGTTGGTATGTGTTGCAAAAGAAACACGGAAACTGTGATCATAGCAAACAGGAGATTGTTCACTTACAGCATGCAAAGGAAAAAGTCTCTTCTATAATCACATAAACCTGACTTAATCATCAGGATGTCATCAGCTGCACTTGATGAATGGCCACTTACACCACACAGGACACAATTTTGGCATGGTGTCACACTGGCAGAGTACCAGTCCTGCCGTGCTCGTGAGGCAGGCGCGTGTGATGCAGCGGAGACATCCATCAGTGTCGAGTGACTGCAGGCTCCTCTTCTACCAAAACCATCTGATGTGAGACCTTTTGTGCTGTGAATGGGAGGTGGGCGCACTGTCTGCACATCTCTAAAGGGCAATCTTCCCAAAATACTCGTGATGAGGTTGCTGGTGGTCATTTGAGCTCTCTTTCTCCTTTGAAAGGGCAAGTACTAATAATAAACGAAACAAATAATTGAGCAAAAGGAGGAGTTAAATGGACAAATAAATAGTGTGAACCAGTTCTACTTACCCCAAATAAAACATATTACATTGCAATAGCATACTGCTGGTCATAAAAATGCATCATGTAAGTATTTGATGCATCATTAATTAGTGAATAATGGACAAGGTCATCTAAAAATACAGGACAAAGATTTTAAGGTATAGAATTCCAGTCTTGAAAGAATTCTGTTCCAATCTACATAACAGTGAGTGCAGTGTTGTTATTATAGGCCTTGCCTAGACCATGGTAAATAAGAGGATTTCATGGTTGAAGAATTTTAAGCTATTGACTTTGACCTAAAAGAGTAGCCAAAACATAAATTAGTTGATCTCTTTAACAGTCTCTTTAAGATTGTAGGTTCTATGGAGAAATCAAACCACTGTGAGTTGAATCAGGACAATTATGATTTATCTATTAATCCCTCTTCAAAGTATAGCATTTTTTATGGAGCCATCATAATCTAATAATGTAAAGCCTAATGATTTAAAGTGAATTTCACAACACAATGCCAAAACAGATAGAAGTATTAATATTCAAAAATAGGATAAGTTACATTTATCAGAATCTGGCACCATTTAGAAAACCCCTCCTATAAGATGTTGTCTTTGACACTCAGGTTTCCATTATCCAAACTTGCTTTGCTCTTCCTTAAAAATATCCAGAAAGTTAAAATTACTTGGCAGAACTTGAATCAATTTCAATAAGTGACTGGCATGCTTCTTTCCTGAAACCCAGTATTGCACCATTGCTACTTAAAATATAATGAAGGTGTCCCAGAGGTTAATACTTACAATAGTTAAATGCCAAGATGATAGAGAGGCTTGGAAGCAACAATACCTGGGAAAGAAACTCACCTTTCTGTAAATAATCACTCAAAGCAAATCTTACATGTCTGCATATAACCAGGTCCAAGGAAGAGATGTCAAAAGAAGGATTAGCCCATAAATGGGATTTCTGGCTCACAGTGCTGGGTGGATGCTGCATTCCACTACACTCTCCGTGGATCTGGGAAAAACCAGCAGCAAGAGCACATGATGTACTTTATCTCAAGCTTTGCTTTCATTAGCCTGTCTGCTTCAGAGTAGAAATTGGTCTCTGCTGACCACTGTTACCTATGGAACAGAGTGCATCAGCCAGATCATTCAGAACTACTCCAAGGGAACAGGAAGAGGTGCAATGACCTAAAACATTGAAATTGAGTAGCTTCTGTCTCAGAACAGCATTACCAAAGGTATAGCAGGACTGGACGATGACACTGTAAGACCCTCTGGGAACCAGTACACTCACACTGGAAGCCAGTGAGGGGTGACTGGTGAGATCTCTCAGTGGAGCACATGGGATGGGAGAGCAGCCACAAGGACACCCAGCCATACCCCTGATCAGAACAAAGGATAAAACACGGGTCTAGCAGTAATGCTTAGAAACAGGCTTGATTTTCTTTTGGTCTGGAAGGCTGATCTTAGGGGAGGTCCTCTTCAAAGACACACTAATCAAAAGCTGTGATCTGGCTAGAGCCTGGCAAAAAGTGGCAGATTTTTATACTTGTAAGCATTAGAAGCCTTATCAAATGAAGTCCAAAAACTTCTCAGAGGACAGAGCTATCTGGCTGTCTGGGCTAGATGTTTTCTCCTACTTGCTATTAAAAAATTCTCTTTAAGTCACTTGTTCATATGGGTGTGTCACAAGATCTGTTCTCTTGGCCCATGGGTGGGCCATGGTTGAGATGAAGTGGTAAAAATCCCTTGAACTTCTTAACAGCTGAAGTAGTAGGAGCTGATAGCAGTTGATGATATAGGTGCCCCCCAAACTCACAATGATTTTTTCTGGAAAAACAGATGTGACAGGTAAGATGCAAAAAACAGATCACACGAAACCTGTACCCAATCCCAGTTACTGTGACAGGAACCTGACTGAAAAATTCAACTGCCTGTGCTTCTTCCTTAAAATATACTTTGCTGGCTCATGGAAAGAGCATTGACTCTAAATTATAACACAAATTTGAACTATGGACTTTCAAATAAAGAAATGTTCATCTGTTGAACAAGGTGGAATGAAAAAGATTTGCGGACCAACCCAGTCATCTCTACACAGTCTCCTCTGTATGAATGGGAAAACTGTCTGGCTCTGTCCCCAGGCAGAATCCCTGCAGACCCTGCTACTCCCCCTGTGGGGGTCCCAGCCCATGTGCCCACCTCCAGCTCCCCCAGAGCCTCCACAGAGCCTGCTCAGCTCTGGTGAGGGCAGGCACAGTTCCCCCAGTCCCACCACTGTGTTCTCCAGAGTGTCACAGGCCAGGAGGGGCCAGCTGGCAACCTTTGTCCTTGCTGTCTGTCTGGCTGCTGGGACACCAAGCCTTGTTCATGCCAGACATGCAACTCAAGCAGCCACATGTCCATGTGCCATGTCCAGCTGTGCTCTCCTGGGCCTAACAAGACAACACAACTCAGCTCAATTGCTTTGTATCCAGTGTGGGCCTCGGCCTCATTTCCTCTTAGTTATTCCATACCCAGGTCCAGAGTGATAACATCACCTCTGAGTGTTCTCTTTTCCAGGCTAAACACCCTCAGCTCCCTCAGCTGCTCCTCATCAGACCTGTGCTCCAGACCCTTCACTGGCTCTGGACCTTCCTCTGGACTCACTCCAGCACCTCAACCTTCCTGAACAGAGGGGTATAGAACTGGTCACAGAACCCAAGGTGTGGCGTGACAAGTGCTGAGTTCAGGGGGAAAATCACTGCCCGGCTCCTGCTGGCCACACTGTTCCTGATCCAAGCCAGGTGTCACTGGCCTTCTTGGCCACCTGGGCACACCTGGCTCATGTTCAGCTGCTGTCAAACAACACCCCCAGGTCCTTTCCCACCAGGCAGCTTTCCAGCCACTCTGCCCCAGCCTGTAGTGCTGCCTGGGCTTGTTGTGACCCAAGGGCAGGACCCGGCACTTGGTCTTGTTGAATTACTTATCATTGGTCTTGGCCCATTGGTCCAGGCTATCCAGATTCCTCTGCAGATAATGGCTGGAGAAATGGTGACTAAAATCATCAATGGTGGTCAGCCTCTCTCCAGTGCCCCGGCAGAAATGCTCATGTGAGAGGATGAAACGACAACATTATCAAGGAAGACTGCTGTGTGTGTATCCTCAAGCATCACCAAGAAGACTGGAGCAGCTATGCTGCTGGGACACCTAAGTCATGTCAGGTGTTGTCTTTTGAGTTATCCCTGTGCCCCTCAAGCAATCTGCTGATGGCACATCCCGCATAGCCCTTGAGACCCTGCCCACATTGCCAGTGCAGGACTGGCTCTGCAGAATGACCAAACCTGTCAGCTGCACCAGGCTGCTGCAAAACCCAGCAGCACTCCCCTGCCAAGGAGAATAATCTAACCACCTTGAAAGACCTTCCCTTCATATCAGCCCTTTGTTGGCTCAGCTGGTCACTGACCCTTGCACAGTCCAGCTGTGATATTTTCCATGCATTCATGGATATCAGGATAGGGTCAGCAAAGCTCCAGTACTAGATCTTTGTACAATTGATTTTGCTACCTTGTTATAAACTGCTATCATTGACTTAGTTAACTTAGAGATTAATAAATCAAGTTGTGCTGACCACAATAAAGAGGAGCTGATTTAACTTGTTTTGTTGGTAAGTCATAGATGATCTGGTCACCTGATAAAGGCTCATTTGTTTATATTTTGTTACAGTATCAAAACCGTTATACAAACCTCCACTGTTTTCAGCTGTGAGTTTTTCTTAACTTACCAAGCACCAAATTAATTCTTTTAGCATTGTTCTTCTCCTACAATGACGTATTTAGTCAAGTGCCAGACTTCTGGCGCATGCATCTTTTCCCACCAGGTCCTGTCTTGCAGGTTGAGGACTCGTCACCTTGTCTTTGATTCAAGTTAGACCAGACAGGACTTTCTCTGCTCTTGTGAGGAAATACTGTTACAAAATTGTCCTTGAACACAGGCATATAAATATAGTAAAAATTTATGAATTTATATTTGACACTGCCTACCTTTTCATCTCTTTATTTCAATGCAGTCTAACAGAAGGTGTCCCTGTCCACAGTGAGGGGGGGGGGGGGTGGCACTTGGGGATTATTTTAAAGTCCCTTCCAACCCAAACAATTCTACGATTTTATGACTCCTTTTGCCTGCTTAAATTCTAGCCCTCTCTGTATGGCCCTTTTCCATATAGTAAATAATGAAGAAGTTGTGGTGCCACGCTGATCTGAGGCGATGCACCGGCTTTAAACCCCTTGTTAAAGAGCCTTGTTCCCCGTGAGACACAGTGCTTTGCGCTGCGGGACCTCGCTCACGGGCAGCTCTGGGCCAGGGAGCAGCAGCAGGAGCGCAGAGCTGGGTGGTGTGAGGGAACCACACCGACACAGGAGCAGGGCTGGCCGGGGCTGCGGGCTGGCCGGGGCTGCGGGCTGCCCTCCTTCCTGGGCGGGCTGCATGTTGCCGTCCCACGCAGGAACAGGTAAATCATTCCCGAGGCACAAATAACTTGGAAGTGTCGGTCTGGGCAGGTCAGTAGCTGGAAACGGAGTGGGAGATGCCGTCAGCAGTGCTGTTCTGCCACCTGGCGCTGGAGCACCATCCCGGCTGGTCCCCGCGGCTGCCCTCTGCCTTCCCTCCCTCCGTCCCTCCCGCATGTCACCCAGCCCTGGGGACAGCCTGTCCCGAGCGCCTCTCCCGCCAGCAGCGCCGGCAGCACCGCCAGCAGCCCGGGACACGCATCCACCGCGGAACTATAAAATCGCTCTTTAACCCTGGATGATTTTTGCTACTAATAAATATCACTCCCCTTTGCACAGGGCAGTCCCGGTGACTAAATTGTGTCCCAGAACGTGATAACTACTGGTTGCAAAGATGTAACTGCTACTTACTCATTATTGATAGGCACGTGGGGTGTACTTGGGGTCGTCCTGTGCAAGGCCAGGAGCTGGACTTTGATGATCCTTGAGCGTCCCTTCGAACTCAGAAATTCCAACTATATTCCATGATTCTATTTCCATTTTTAATGTCTAAGTCTAAAAAGTACCAAATATGTACATTTATGATCCAATTAGGTGTGGTCTTAACCCCTTCCTTACTCTAACATTTCTATTTTGCATTTTAATACAATTCTGTACTTGTACACTGAGGCATGGCTTAGACTGCTGCATGCATCAAAGATTTGGTTTTTAACTGCTTGGAAATTGATTGTCCATGAAGATTATCAAACATAGTCAGCAGAAGGGACTGTTTTCCAGCTCTAGATAGATGCTGTTGAGAAACCTGTAGAAAGCCTGTGTCTAAATACCTTATTCTTTAACTTTCTTGGCTGCAGCTTCTTCCCCACAGTTTCTCCATCCTGGAACCACTAGCCCTACCTTGTGGGGTTTTACCTGGGTGCAACAGGCCCTTCTAGAGTCTCTGCACTAAGAATGGTACTGAGAACCTTGAGCAGAGCAGCAGCAGCAAGCCCGTGCTGCTTCCCTGCAGGTCAGTGGGCATATGAAGGGCCTTCAAAGGCAACACATGGTGCAAGCCTGTGCTCTGCGTGTCATGCACAGGCTGCAGGCTGCATGCAGCCAACAGGGTCCAGGAAACAAATGTTGTATAAGCCAACCCAGAGACCTGGCCTGCCTGCAGAGCATGAGAGTCCTGGCAAAGATATCTGTCAATATTTATTTGGCTGTAATATTCACACCTGGCTACCCTGAGAAGATTCCCCCTCCCCATTTTAATGCCAGAAAGCTTTATAGAGTAAAGCAAATCCAAAGGCAAACACTGAGGCTTGACTGACATGATAAGCAACTCTCAGGTAGTTAGATCCTTTGACAACCCAGCCTGAATGATGTTGATAAGCCATGTTTTCAGGGGTTGCTAAATACAGGTGACTCCCTTGTTCATGTGGGGCAGACTTGGTGGCAATGACACAGACCGGGCAATTGGGAATGACAAGCAATTCTGCGTGTCATAGAAGAAGCCCCTTTTGGTGTCAGGGCTAAATTGCAGTTCAAACTTTTATCTTTCTCTACAGGAAATCCAAACTGACTGATCTCACTCAGAGACAGGCATGGGCTGACTGCTCACAGCACAAGCTGCTGGTCTGGGCCACTGCTCCCAGATCCACAAGCAGTTTACTCAGCAACCAGCTAACCTACAGAGCAGGAAAAGGGAACAGCTTAGCCTGGTTTGTATATTGAGCTTCTCTCAGGTTGGCTCATAGAGACCTAATGGACCATGATCTGTAGAACTTCATAAAGACGAAGCCATCTATGAGGCTCTTCTCATCAGGATGTAACAGCTATTACAGCTCCAGGACTGACTATTTCAGAAATAAAATTCAGAATGATTTTAAAGTGAGGCTTATTCCTCAGACCTGATGTGCTTCCTGCAAATCTCAAGGCAACAAAACAGCTTCTTCTGCTATCTCTGTTTTAACAGAGAAACACAGCATTGCTGCAGATATTTAGAACATGAACCAATGCAGCTTTTTTGCATTAATTTTTTAAGGAAAAATGGAGGCCTGTTCTTAAATGAGGGAAATAAACCAGCACAAGGTGGTAGAGAAAGCTCAAGTACTCAATGCTTCCTGGCTTTGGTTTTCACCCAATAGGCCTGCTCCCACAGCTCTGCATGTGCTAGTGTGCTCTGGAGTGGAGCAACCATCAGGAGGAAACAGTGTTAGGGTCTACCTAAAAACTGGATGTATTCAAGTCCATAGGGTGGTGATGGGACCAACACGGAGCTGTAGAAGTGGTTGGCCCACATGATTATGAGATAGCTAAAATATCATCCATGAAACAGACCACATTTATCATGGAAGGGCTCTGATCACTGGACAAAGATCTTAGCTCTGAATTAAAAAAAAGACTCAAGGAATAGGGGCTAGTTTGCTTCCACTGCAGACCCCAGCGGGATGAAGGTACACTTCCCCTTGGAATTTAATCCTAAATACTTGCAGGACACAGGAATAACCAACATGGACTTGTCACAGGCAAATTAGACTTGACCATTTGATAATTCTGCATCTCGCTGTTGGCACAACACAGATGAGGTGAGGGCGGTGATGCAGCACATCCAGGCTTCAGACAACACCTCCTATAGCAGCTTTCCTTAGAAGCTGAGGTCTGTGGGCAGGAGGAAGTCAACAACTGAACATCCAACTGGGGGCCAGCAAGTATCAGAGAAAATATTCCAGGGGAACAATACCAAGGGCAGTGTTCAACCTTCTCCTGCTACTAACAGATAATGTGAATGAGTGGTCACACAATACAGCTTGGAGTCTCAGGTTGGATATTAGAAAAAACTTAAGTGGAACAGATTACTCAAAGAGGCTGCATGATCTCCATCTTTTAAAGTTTCTTTAGACCTGATTAGAAAACAGAACGTAGCTGACCTGGTCTAGTATTGCCCATAGCCCCACTTCATACTTGAGATGAGGTCTTTAGGGTCCTTCCACCAACACCTCTATGAATTGGTCTAACTGATTTTATTCCTGTCAGTAAAAATATTGGTATTTCAAACAAACTGTCTTTAATATGCAAAACAAATGCATTTATTCATTGCAGTCTGATGATTGTTATGGGCCCCTTCCCATCTGAGAAATTCTTTGATTCTTTCACTGCTTAGCTTCATTCCCAAGCCTCTCTGGGGAGTTTTGCACTCCTAGAAAAAGCATCTGCTGTATATATGCACACTTGTGACTTGTTCTCAGTCCAGCCAGTTAACTGCTAATTCTGCTCCCAGGCAACCGAAGGCACCTTTTCCTCCTCTGTGTACTTTCATCACAGAGATAGACACAGCTGAATTTACTGTAGGGAACAGTTTTCATCAGCAAATACTTTCTTGTGCCACGATCATGAAACAGTATCTGCAGTGACATACTGGGTTCTCTGCTTAGAAATGTACCTTCAAAAAAAAAAAAAAAATCAGTTCCAGGTTGAAGGATTTACATCTTTGGTATTTTGCTACAGAAAAATAGTCATGCAATTAAGATTTCAAGGCTGCTACCCTCACTCAGAAGAACTCTTAATTGTTAAGAGCAAAAGCATTTGTCAGAGGAACAGAGGTGTCAGAACATCTATCCATAATTCTGTTGTGTCCAACAAAACAAACAACTTCCATCTCCAAATAGATCAGTGATGCCCTTTATTTTTCTCCTCCACCAACTGCCAGTTACAGAATAGCATTTAGGATCTGCTGACATTCCTCACAACAGCTGCTGGTAAATTTCTGGCTGACTGTACAGAGGAGCTTCTTGGAAGGCCAATGTGCTGTACAAGCGTGGCAGAAATGGAACAGGCAACCAGGATTAAATCACAGTTAAAGGGGGATGGGAGAGGAATGCCTGCACTAGAGCCTTGTGAGGAATTACCAGTCACGTTAGTTCTCCAAATCTACCCCTGGCCTAATTAAGCTGCATTTTTACTGTAAAGCAGGCAAACTGCCAGCCATGGTGAACTGAAACCAGCGTTCCAGTAACTGCCAGGAGGAGCTCAAAAGCATGTTCATGTTTAAAACAGGAGCCTTTAACAAGGGGGCTTGAGGACCTATGCTTGAACAGGGCTTGGACTAACATTAAAATACAACTCTTAATATAGCAACATATAAAGTGCTTCAGGGTTTTTTAAGGTGTGGGATTTTTTTTGTGGACTTGTTTTGTTTTTCAATTTGCATCCTCTGAGCCTAATTTCATATTCACGTCAAGCATCACTATTACCTTTTGAAATCACTACAATGTGTACAGACCATCCAGTCCTTTTCCCCCTATTTCTCTGCTCCATGGCAGCCAAGTGGTTTGAGTTTAGTATGAGACACTTTCAATGTGGGGCAAACTCAAGTAATGTAGGGGTCTGATTCAGCACAGTACAGCCAGGCAGGCTTCTTAGACCAGTTTGTGATGTGTGTACACTGGATCAACAATCAACCTGTGCTATGACATTTGGTCCAACAGCAGAATATATTTGCAGGTTTTTTTAGTTGGGATTTGCTAGCCAACTACAAAGACCATATTAGTTCTTATGGAATTAGAAGCTCAGGCCATATGCCAATAAACAAATCCAATGGAAGCTGAAGCATGAGCAGTCACCCTCACCACCATCCAAACACAAACATCAATGCAGGGTTTCTGGCTAACAGGCATTTCACAGAAGCACTATTACAAGGTCTTCGAGGAATCAAAAAATAGCTCATCCTACACATCACTGATCAGGGACAGTGCACAAGCTCTGATAACTGCTTAACTCCTCCACCCCTCCCCCTTATAATTACTTAAATGACAGGGATTCAACTACCACAGGAACCCACTGAGTAGATTCAATAGCAACTCGTCCAGATCAGACTCAGCAACAATGGATGAATTGCTTGCTGTGCCAGTCCCTCTGCAAGAGCAGAACAAGTTTTAGGGGCTAGACACTGAGAAAACCTTGTTCATTTGGATCTTAAGCCAAATATTAAACACATCCTTTTCCAAAACTTCTTTGTCCTTGCATCGTTAGTAAGCATACATGCAAAACTGCTAAAGAGAGACACAGTGAACACAAAGAAACCATGGAGCAAAATATCCCTCTTCTTAGAAGAAAAAAAAACCTGCAGATGTTGCTTTGCAGACTAGGAGACATCTGATCACCACTCCTAAAAAGAAATCAACATTTTTCCTTTCTAAAAGATGTTTCACCACCATTTCATTTTTGAAAGACAATTTTTTTTCAGCAATTGAGCAATAGTCCACAGGATGAGAAGCAGCAAAAGCATTTTATTTGCTGTATTATTAGTGTCATTAGAAATATGATTGATAAAAAAAAACCACGCAAGTCCACACAGAAAGGAAAGCTTAATAAAACCCAAAGACAACTGGAAAGGTGGTGGTGGTAGTGGTAGAGACTTAGCAGAGAAAATATTTTTTTGAAGTCTTCCAAGGTTCTAAACAGCAATCAAAGCCATCAAAGATGGTAACAAATCTTCCTACTACTTTGCATCAGAGTGTCCTCCTCCACCCTTGTTGGACTAGATTCAAATCACTTAAACGTGTTGTGGAGTGTGAGAAGGGAACTAAACACAACATCAGGATCTCTTCGCATGAGGTAACACTTCCATGCAACTGTTCTGCACATGCAAAGGCATAAAACTTACTGAGCAAACACTATCTTCTCAAAAATCACTTCAAGTCATTACAACACTTCACTTTGTTTAATTCCTGTATTTTCCAAAAGGTGGTAGAAGTACTGCAATTTTTAAACAATAACATGCTTCTCCTCCTTTAAACAGAAAATCTTTAATCTTTGCAACAGAATGATTTCTTTTCTCTGACACTGAAATGACGAGACAGTCTTAATTAATGAAGTAACAATTGTGTTTCTGAAGTTGCCACAACGATTATTTGTAAACATTATACCCACAACAGTAAGTACATTAAAATCCCACACTTCCACCTTAAAATAAACCACAAAGATTTGACATGAAATACATAAAAAGTTTATTATGTATGTACCCCATCTTCTTATCTGGAGGAGAAAATCTGAGGCAACAGTTTGGTGCAGTATAGAGAAGCAAAGCAATATACAGTAGCTGCACACAGCTTGATTGGTTTTAGACCACAACTAAATACTCTTACTATGACTGTTAGTACAGAAATGTTCTGTAATTAGAAAAAATGAGAAGTATTACTCTCATGCTGTACAGTCTTATGCTTCTTGGTTAGAAAAGAACAACTGATTGAGTTTGAATCTCTCGCGCCTGAACCTTGCACACCAACTTGTTTGGCTGTTGCCTCTGGAATGTTCAGCACAAAGGTTAAGCTCCAGACATAATTTAAGTGCTTTTCATGTGCAAACTGTTACTCGCTAAAGCTTTCAAAGTACATTTAATTACAGATATGAACACCCTGTAAAGATATGAGGATATGACAGCAGACCCAGAGGCCAATACAGATTCTTTTAGAGAAATGCTATGTTCCACTGCAGTAGTTCTAGTCCCTGATTAGGTCCTTCCAAAGAGGGGGCTTATTTCAATTGTAGGAGATAGACCACTCTTTAACAGAAGCATCATGGGATGTTGTTACCAGAGTATGTTCATCCAACCATGCCAAGCCGCTTACGTGGTGTAGTCTGTGAGCATCTGTATGCAGTGCAAAGCAACAGAAAAGAATTAGGAAGGCTGGATTGACAAGATAACTTCAGCACATTCCAAATATGATTTTTAGCTGCATTTAACACTAGTACTGGATTTTAAAAGTAACTACAAAAATAACATAACAGAAGAATTCCAGCTAATGTGACTAAATAGAGATTAACATAAAGGCTAGATTATTTCAGGAACATTCAAAGCCTGCTTACTATTAGTCTAGAAAACAGGAACTGTTCAAGAACTACTAGCAACTTTCAAAAGTTGAAGAAAACATACCAGGTATCTTGACTCTGGTCTCTGGATCACTCACAGTCCAAACATACACCATCATGTCCATGCCTCCGGAAGCAAAGTGTTCATTATCTGGTGACCACGCAATGCAAACAACTTTTGCGTGGTGTCCGTAAAAGACGTTATGCTCCTATAGGAAAATTAGGGAGACAAGGGTTATTCCAGTAGTTAAAGCTACCTCAGGAATTGACTGGCTTTCAATGTGCAGCATCAGAACAAGCTACTGCAAGACTCCAGACAATGCATACCTCAGGTACAGATGGATGCACTATGCAAACTAAGTGGTGGCTCCATTTCATGTGATTCATTTAAACACTTACTTGGCCAATAAAATACAAACCTTTTGTTAAAAGCCACAAAGACATTTTTCCACTAAAGCTTGATCTGTTACATGCATATGCAATTTAGAGGCTCCTAAAATAATTCCACAGCTCTTTCTCAAGGCAAAATTCTTTCAATTTTTACTTAGAAAATGAAAAGTTTTTTGCAGAACCCATCCTGTGTTTTTATTTCAGTGTTGTTTTAGTCAAAGCTTAAGGACTTTACAGACTGATACACATTGACTGCTTGGGCTGAAAAGTGGAAACTACCCATGTTTTGGTTCTTGGTTAAAAGACAGATTGGCAGATAAAGCAAGACTCCCTCTCCTATCATCCTGTTCCTTGCTTACCATGGTGTGCCAGAGCCAGCAGAATTTTATTGCCAAGTCTGCTTTATTTACTTCATTGAATTTTATTGTACTGCATGATTCTTATCAAACTGAGCCTGCATTCTTGTCCATTTTACAAAAATGCACTCAAATTCTCTAAACAGACATGGCATGTGGTTTTTTATTTCCTTTAAAAAGTCCAAACTAACAAACTAGTAGTTCAGCAGACCCAAAGGAACTTTTGTATTTAACTATTCCTAGTCTCTGGAAATCCAGCTCCCTCCCCTTTTTTAACTATGCATTTGTTATTAGATGGGTTTCCCAGCACCTGCACATTTCCTCAGCTATTCTTACAATCTGGAGGGTTCACACAGCCTGCTCTAAACATGAATACTACCCCAAAATAGCAAGTCACAGAAACATCAAATTTACATCAGTGATTTACAATTAAACCTCAGCAGCTACACTGTACTTCACCACAACAGATTTAGACATGAGCTGTCAGTCAATTTGTTATTAAACAAAGACGACTCTGCTACAACAATTCTTACCGCGTAGCCATCAGCGACACTGAAGACAGTGACAACTTTGTTTGCATCACAGACTGCAAGAAAGGCACCATCGTGAGAATATGCCAGGTCAGTAACAGGACCTTTAGCTTCCAAAGTCTTATCATCACTTTTCAAAGAGGTTCCTTGGATTGAATACAAATGGACATTCCCATCCTGCAAATTAATAGCAAAGAAGAAAAGGTAGAAAGATAATATTACAATAGAAAGAGGAGTTTCTGGTATTTTTTACATTAATTCTATCTGATAGTGCTTTTGTTAAGAAGTTTAAATAACCTGTCATTTATGCTGGCTACAATCTACTAAGTGTGGAAATAGACCCATTATCTAGAATTTGCCAACTTCAAGAACACACTGGATAAAAGCAATTTAGCAATTTTAAAACAGCAAACACAAGAAAAGATTAAATTCAAAAAGAAGTGAAATAGACTTTAGGTCACAATTATGGCAGAACCTGGGGAATGAAAGCCCAGGAACACCAAATACATACTACTTACTTGATACAATACTGATGTTGTTACAAATTGTCACCTACTATTTCTCAACAGAACACACCTACAATTATTAAATGCTCCTGTTACTTGCTCCAGTGTTCAAAGTAGTTCAGTTTTAGGAAGTGCAACCTTACCGCTCCTCCCACTGCTGCTGTACATCCTGTGGGGTGAATGGCTACAGCTTCTGGCTCATAGCCAAGGTCATCAATTGCAAAACATTTTTTCTTATCTTTCATCAAGACAATCTGTAAGTAGAAAACCAGATACTAAGACCCTTCTTCAAAGTACCAAATATAAAACTATACTAAGCCACATTGCTTAAATACATAGTCATAAATACAAATGCCCTCTGGTCTCTCAGAAATTCATTGTATTCTCATCTTAAGGGAACTGTTTAATTCTTAAAAAAAAAAAAAAGCCTACATGTGGTGACTAACACACATAATCTGCTGTACTGGAGTACTCATGTTCTAAATTACACAGTGCAGGGCATCCTCCATTGCCTTCAGCTTTGCTTCACTTGGTTTGAACATGAAATAAACAAACCAGTATTTTTAACAATGCTTACTCCCTTCCCGGTTCACTGTTAGAGGGAGGGAGGCAGGACCAAATTAGTTGCAAGTTAATACTGCCATGTTAAACTTTAAAGGCTATTTCCTATCCAGTTCTAGTCTATGGATAACTGGGATTAACTCACATGAAAGCAGGTTTGGACAACACCAGCAAATGTTCCAAACACAAAGCCAGCACCCATAGAGAAAGCATAAATCATTAGAAGTTAATCATATTTCAGTACAAGAGAGCCTTGGTGCAATGTCTGGTTTTCTGTGATCTGCATACTAGTGGCAAGCAAGCTAGAGCTGCTTATGCTGTACAACAGCATTAGTTAATTGGTTAGTTGGATCAACCGCAAAAAAATAAAATGCAGCAGAAAAACATCCTTTTGCCAAAATCATGTCACTGAACAAAACTGCCAAGAGCAGGATTCTGACTGGTTTAACCTTCCAGCACAAAGCTGTATTGATAGTAAATACAGATGCATCCACACAAGGGACTTTTTGAAATTTAAATATGTACATAAATGTGAAATTGGTACAGGATGAAAAAAGACAACGCTATCAAGTATCCTGCTAGATTATGTTCCCTATAGCTCTTATTAGGAATTCTGCAGATGTGCAAGGTAACCCCACACTAAATAACTACATGTTACCGTACATAGCATTATAAACACAGCAATTGTTGATAATCCACAAATTAATACTTACTTGTCCAATGCATAAAACTACAGTATAACCACCAGGACCCACAGCTAAACATTTTGGTTGAACATCCATTTTCACAGCATCCTGGCCACTGGAAGAGGATGAAAGGTGGAGAAGCAGGAAGGACAAAGAAGAAAAAAATTATTTCATGTCTACTATTATGCCTATTCAAATAATCACCCACTAATCATCAAGAACATGTATAATTTTTTTTAATCTACTAATCTGCAAAGTTTCCTATTGTTTGTTTAAAGCTTTACTATCTTGATCAGGTAGTACACTTTTGAAATGGAAGTTAATGTTACAATACTATAGTTTAATTTTTAAACTAACTAGATAATCTTAACAGGATTCTTTAACCTTTTTTTTTTTTTGCTTCAATTCTGGTTTCCATGAAGAAACAGCTCTGTCCCACCCCTCCTAACCACATTTACCACCACTGTCTTTGGGTATTTATGAATCACAAAGCAGACACCCTTCCTATAGGCCCTAACTAAGTCGCCCAATACAAGACAGGTCTCCATCTATCCCGTGGAAGGGATAAAACAAATTGAAAAGCCTGGTATGCATTTCCCGTTGTCAGAAAAAAGCACAAGGTTGGTACACTAATCATGTGTGCAGTTTCCATGGTAACATAAAACCTAAAACTCCAGCATAATTTTTTTACCATATAAAATCAACAAAACTCTTGCTGTAAAACAATTATACTGCAATAAAAGGTAACATTTTAACTAACCTGTAATCCCTCTTGCTAAGGTTGGTATAGCGCACAGTGTCATCCATACTGCAGGTGACCAGCTGGTCCATTTCATCCACTGCCATTCTAGAAACCTGGTTTGTGTGGCCTTTCCCAGAAAAGCCATCATTCTCTCCAGTTTCAGAATCCCAATAATGTGCATCATAAAATTAAGGAACATTGGAAGATACTGGTGCAGTCAGATACCACACCATAAAAAGTTAAATAAGTGAGAGAACAGGTAAGGTTAGAAAGGACCTCTTGAGATTTAGTCCAGCCTGCTGCTCAAATTGGTGTCAGCTACAACAGGCTGCAGTGTTCTGTAAGGTTTTGAGTATCTCTAGAGAGAGAGTCTTTACAAGCTCCATGGGCAATCTCATAATATTTATTAAGTGAACCTCTGATGTTTTGTAGAGAGCTAGATGACCTACCACAAACAGTAGCAAATACTGGAATAATTAGCATTAGGTCTGAGACTAGAAAATACTTTTTAAAGAATTTTAGTTTGAAGTCCTGCAACAATGGCTTTCCCTCATGTAATATGTTTACAGGTCTGCAAAGAAACAGGGCCTATATTTAAAGGAGTTTATGCCAACATGACACCATTTTAAAGGCAGGAAGAAGGACTGTAGTTGTACTCGTAAGCTTCAGAATGCTGGAAATGTAACTTTCTGCATGTTGTGTCGTAAGTGGAAAAAAGGTATTGCTGTTTCTTGATGTTACAAGAGGCTAATTTATGTATTTACTTGCTCCTTCATACTAACAAGCTACCTACCAGGAAGAAGCAACAACCAAAAATTAAGAGCTGGCTTATATTTAGCAGGAAAGTGTGAAGGCAACTAGAAAAACAGGGATTAGGGGAAAGCAAAATAAACTTCTTTTGACAAAATATTCACTTGTGTCAAATAACCTTTGGGCTTTTTTTTTTTTACCTCTCCTAATGAGCTCTCTCAGACCATAAGACTAGAAGAAGTATCACTATCATTCAAAGGATATTAATATGACCATCATTACTTCCAGAGTAAATATAGGACTTTCCACCATTTTTGTGCACCGTAAGACACTGAATTGATTTACTATGACCCTGTGAATGGGACATAAATAATTATGGATGAGCAACTTTTAACACAAACATACACCTATTTGAGAAGAATTATAGGTTATTCAGAAAATAACATGCTATTCACAAGCATTAGAAGTCATCCAGTATAAAAACCACTATTTTACAGTTCAGTCATTTAACTGTTACAGTACTGCAATTGCTATGTCCTTGAAGAGAAACAATAAGCAGCACAGATGTCCTTATTAGCCTGATGGGCCAAAATACTTTCGTTGCCTTTTCATCACTGCTTTTCAAGCACTATAAGATTCAGGGAAGCGGACTAAATATGGTCATGTACCCACATCAACTTCCAGAATTATAGCAGTGATGGCAGAAATCTGGGACATTGTTTCTAGTTCATGTAAAAATGTAAGTTCCCGTGAGGAGAAGTCTTGTGTCAGTGAACTCTTTAAATCCTAAAATTAAAGTTCGATTGCACAGTAACCCTAGTCACCTTGTCCACAATACACTAGTTCTGGGAGAAAGAAAACTACCAGTGATGTCTCAATCTATGCTGTATTTCTTTTCTCATCTCAAGAATGCTTAAAAGCTGCAACAAAAGATAAGTTGATAACATTAATTAAAATGAAATAATCAGTCTGTGTATTTGCACAAAGCACAGTCATACATGGAACATAGTAACTTCTTGATTCATATGACTTCAAGAAACAGTAACATACAGCTTGTTTGGCAATGCTAATTTAACAAAGCTATTTTTCAGTAGTTACTATTCCATCTTGATAACTTCAAGCACTGAGTTATTTATAGCAGAAACTCATGCAGAAACAGAACTTACCTTTATGACACGTAAAGGCTTATCTGGATTGTTCTTGTCCAAATAATTGATATAGCCAGACAGAGAGACAGTCAGTAAGTGGTCTTTCTGCCACAAGCAACCCAGCTGCTGATCCAACACATTTGATCCCATGTTAAAAGTATTTACAATAGAATTAGCACCAACATCCCAGATTTTAGCAGTTTTATCTCCAGAAGCAGAAAGCAACTGACTACTGTCAGGGCTCCAACTAATCTGTAAAAACAAATGTCACCACAAGACAGTAAATGCATTTATTAATCCAACACTTTGCAGTTCATGAACTGGGTAATGAAACACTACGGATCATTTGCACAAATGAATTTATACTTACAGCATAAATACCTCCATCATGTGCTTTGCTTCCACCAAGAGCACACACTTTCTCTCCAGTCTTCCCATCATAGACAAAAATCTTAAAAGACCAAACAGACATACAAGTTAAAGGGAAAAGCAGTAATAGAAAAACCCCAAGATAGTGTTTGATACTTTGATACACTAGACCCCTTTTTAAGGAGAGGCACAAGCTATGCTGCACTGAATAATTAAGACTGCATGATTGAGATGAAAATTGTAAATAATCACAGCAAATCCCCTGTACACTGGATCCAGACATTTGGAATTCTGGAAGATGTTAAATCTTTGACTCCTGCTGTGATGACAGCTGCTTAGCACTGCTGTCATGGGAGTCTGCCCTCCGAGAAGGACAAGCTACCTATGGTAACATTACCATTGTCAACCTGCCCTTAGCAGTAGGGAGCACACAAGGAGCTGGGTTGCTATCTATGATTCACTCTTTCAGCTAGATCTCTCAGGATCATAATAACATACATATTCCAAAAGTCCAACATGTTCCTGCCAAAATAACCTGTAAGAGAATGCTAGGGAGATGGAATGGGGAAAAAAACCTGAGTAAGAATAGTCTGGTTATTACCAGTTATCAATTAT
The DNA here is from genome assembly GCA_013399225.1 of Rhipidura dahli. Taxonomy (NCBI): domain Eukaryota; kingdom Metazoa; phylum Chordata; class Aves; order Passeriformes; family Rhipiduridae; genus Rhipidura; species Rhipidura dahli. Next base: position 570,610 of record VXAC01004938.1, read on the forward strand.
TACAGATTTACAGGAGGATTGTTACAAGTTTAAAACAGTCATTTTTTGGCATAAAAAAGAAGCAATGTGGATTTTACAATACTAATCCTATTCCCAAAACGCACAAGAAAATCTTCATATGCTAAAATCATTACAAAAATAGTTCCCTGGTTTTTACCTGCCCATCTGCACTAGCTGTAGCAAATCTGTTCCCATCAGGAGAAAACCTCACACAGTTCACAAACCGTGTATGGTCCTGTAGGAAAAAAGTAAGAATCAGAAAACAAAATGAGAACAAACTGTTTTACATAAAAGACAACCTAGTGACAAAGAAGTTCTCTAACGTGTGAGACATAAATTAGCTGTGTAGGAGATGCTTGCTATAGAGAATTGCTGTGAGGCAAGTTTAGCCTCTATCTGAAGAGAATAATCAAGAACAGTCCAGGGAAGACACTGTGACATCATTATTGATGTAGTTAAACCAACTCAGTGCATACCAGGAGAACCAATGCCCAGTTTCAGGGATAAGTAGTAAAAAAAAGTCAGTTGCAGCCTACATGTAAACACAAGATTCTTCCCCAAAGGTCATTGAATTCTTCTGCAACGTTCTCCAGATTTCAACTCTTGCTTCATTGCGCAGTGAGTTTTATACACAGAAGAGTATTTCATCCTTCTTATTGCAAAAAAAAAAAACAAAAACCAAGCCACAGGCATGAGGAATAAGTTACTATTTTACTGAAATTCCATTTCTGGGAGACTGCATTAGTGGTAGTTCTGTGAAGTAATGAGGCAAGACTGATGTATGCTCCCCAAATAGACTATTTACAAATAGGAGACTATTCAAACCATGCAAACTAGAAAACACACGTTAAATAGGGAAGCACCACAATGAGGCCAAAGCTCCCATGCAGAGAGATTTAGAAGGTTATTTTTAGTACTATAGAAGGCAGGTTCTAACCTACTTTCTTCAACTATACTTTTTTTCCCCCCCTCGATGATACTGCAGGCTCTAATCTGAGCCATATAACAGCCCATACCAGAATCCCATATATCAACCCAAATATCACTTTAAAAGGAAGACTGCATCATGTACCAGTCTAAGCAGCACTGGTAAGCAAGTTGGACTTCAGAGTTCCAAAAGAACCAGCTTAGCAAAATGCAAGTATCAGCTTAAGTTCAGAAATATATTAGGCAACTACATCATTTCATTGGATCGCAGAGCCCAAAACAATTCCTTTTCTAGAACTGGAATGGAATCCTTACTAAAGTCAGCATACAAAGACTACTCAAGGCTTATATGTAAGAAAATAAAAGGTCTACTACATCAAACTAAACATTTTGAATCTACTACTGAAATAAACTCCAGTATCTCTGCAATACTTTTTTTTTTTTTGAGTTAAGAGACCTCCTGCCATTAAAACAGCTGCAGAAGCTTGAGGATTTTTGTTTTCTTTGGCCTTAAGCAACAATGAATACCTCAACTGCACTAGTTACAGCCTTTGTTTCATTTAAGAGATTGTAACAAGTAGAATAAGATTCAAAGTTAAAAGGAATGTAGAAACAGAAAACTGACCACACAAGTTACATACTCACGCCATGTGGTAGGTATTAAGTTACGCTTTCAAACATCTACACTCACTCTAAGTGGCCCTGGGATTTCAGATTGGAGCACTTGTTATCAGATTGGAAAATTCCATTAAAATCACCACATTTCTTGAATCATGCACTTGGGAAAGTATTAAAAAACTCTGCATGTCTGCACTGAGAAACAGAACTATGAAAGCATCAATAGGGTCAATACAACATCCTCCTTCACCCCTTCCATAACTTAGTAAGTGACAAAGAAAAAAAGAACACAGGAAAAAGTGCTTCAGGTCTCTTTTTAACCAGTCATTTATTTCAGTTTTCTTGGCATGAGATGAGCCATGCATGGTTATACATGATTTTAAGAAAGCCACTTGACACCAGCTATGCCTCAAAAGGGGGAACTGAAAACTCTTGTTAAAACAGCCAGTTGTGACAAGAACTGCTGCGCAGTTTAACAGAGCCACATCTAAACTCAAACTCACGCTTAGTGTAAACTTGAACTTGAATGGCGGTCCCTCAAAGAAAGCAGCACAGTTGTCATCGCTGCCAGTTGCCAGACGATATGGTCTCGTTTGTTTAATGTCCACGCTATTGATCACTTTATTGTGCCCAGTAATCTCGCCAACAGAAGAGCCACTATCCCACAGGAACACTGCTCCGAATCTAGTTAGAAAGGCACACAATAACTACAATTCATAAAAGTTACATGTACATTAACTCCTTGAACATATGCAATCTGCAGATTTGAGTGCACTCAAAGAAAAGAAATTAGGTCATCTCATTAAATCTCATGCAAGTGCATCATAGTTCCCTGAAGGCTATTTGAGATCTTGCTGGTGAGAGAATCTAATCTTCAATAGGAGACGTTTGCTGAAGGGAACAAACAATCAAATTTTGCATATAAAGCTTCTAAAAATCAGAGATGCAATGTATATTCCTCACTAAGACTGTTGGTTTATAAAAGAAAGCAGAAAATTACTCCATCTGCCTACGACACAGAATGAAGAAAGCTATGATAAAAACGACACTGGATCATAGTTATCTGTCTATTTAGCCTAGATTGGGTACCATCACTTCACAAATATCATTACTTAAAGGTTAAAGGAAGAAGAGTTTTAAAAGCATTTTTGACAGTTCTTACTCTAAATCGCCTTAAAAAATCCCTGATATAATCAATACAGAAACACTAAACTGCCAGAGCATTGCTATTTGAAAGGCCTTCTTTAGAATCTCTTTAACAATATTCTAGACGGAAAGTGCATCCACTTAACAGGAAGCTGGCCAACTTTTTGAAGGAGGAGAGCAAACTCACACTGTATCTACCCAGGGGCAGAAGGAGCAATGGAAGACAAAGAATCTCTTTCAAGGACACAGTACTTGACAGTGATTAAAAAACGGTGCAGGGAATCAGGGAAGAGGACCACAGAATGCTTTTCAGCCCTTTGGGCATGAGACTACCTGGTTTGGACTCCACCTTTGAGCTCTGACAGTCCTTGAACATTAAAGGGAGGACACAAACCTGAATGGCATTTAGTCAGGTAAAGGACAAAGGTGCTTGTGATTTCATTAAACTACCATAACAAGTCCTAAAAATATAGACATGTTGACAAAGAAGAAAATTCAGATACTTTTTTTTTTAACTCTTATTCAATCAATTGATTAAGACCATGAGTCCAATAAATGAAGGAAGAGGAGAAAAAAAAAACATGTGCTTTCCCCTTCCTACCCTATCAGAATTCGACAAAAAAATTCCACCAAACAGCTATCCTTGAATATAATACCCACCTACCTCTAAGAAACAAGTCCCATACAATTTTTAAACTAAGCAATTGTAACAGAACTGTATTTTCCAACTAATTTACAACTATCAAACGCTGAATAGAGAAATTGGCTGCAGAACAGCACAACTTGAAGTCTAGACAGGGAAAAAGCAATGATTAGCTTCCACTGGAGAATTAAAAGCTTTCTGCAAGGAACTCACTTTGTTAGAATACAGAGGTTTACAGTAAATGTATGTATCTACATATAAACACACACACACACACAAATGAATTACTCACTTTTCCCTTCCTTCTCCAACCACAGCAATTCTCTTGCTGTCTTCAGTCCATGCAAGGTCCTTTATTTTTCCTGCAAAAGGCTGATACTCATACTTCAGTAGGTGTTCCTTCTGCGTAGTATCCCAGATTCTCAGCTTTCCAGAGACATCTGCCATAATAAAACAGAATATAACTATTGTTCCAGCATGACTCAGTCACATGACTCAATCTGCCAGAGTACAGATTTTCAGCTACACTGAACACTTGTACTAGGGACCTGCTACCTTACCCTATTACAACTACTACAAATCACTTGACTTAGGAATGCTGAAGGCTACATCCATTTCACCAAACTGGGTTTTTAACCAGATATTACAATTCAAGACATGCAGCAGCAAATACAACACATGGAGAAAACATTTGCAGACACGTGAAAAAAATGCACAGTAAGTGAGTAGGAGCTTTAATGTTATCAGCTATATGTGTTTAGTACCTGTGTTACACAAAGAACAAGCCAGCCCAGCCCCCCTGTCCAGCAGCTACAAAACAGCTCACCGACCCTTTGGGAAGTAAGCAACCCTACATCTACAAGAAAGCAGCAGTCCAGGGGACAGTGGTTGATGCACTACAATTTGTACCTTCAAAAAAGACCTGTTTTGCATACAAATACCAGGCATATGTAGATGTACAAAGTGGTTTCTGTCCACTGAACTCAGCTGATGCACACCCATCAGTGTACTTTTTCTATACAGAAGCAGGTACATACTTAATGGTGCATGTGGATGCCTGCACTATCTGGAATACTACACAGGAATGCAACAGAATATTCAGGAACAGTAAAAAGCATGTCAAAAGCAGCACACACAGCACAAGCAGTTAACTATTTAAGACTTAAGATAATGAAAGCTCCCTGGCTCACTGTTTCCACTCAGTATTGTACAACCCAAGAGCTATTCAGAGCAATTACTGTGGTGCAGCATTGTAACCAGAGGAATTGTTCTGCGCACAGACAAGTTTACACATCTCTAATGAAACCCACACAGCAAAGCCTGTGTGTATTGTACCCCTCAAAAAAGCCACTGTTTTAGAATAAACCATGTGCTAAAAAATACATCTTTCACCTCAGCAGAATGCTTAAATTCTGTTCACCATTTATTGATGCATCTTTACAGTTCAATTTAAACACACAGCAACCCTGCATCTTTGGGACCTGGTCACAGTCTGATCTTCTGCTAAAAGGACAGATTTTGTTATCAAAGACCAATTTTAATGCGGACTTTAAAATCTAATTGTTTTTTCCATCTATTAATAGATGAGACACAGAGCTTTAACTTTGCAGTATCTCCCATTACTACATCTGCTATGACTGCAGTAAGAGAAATTACCATAAAAGCCAAAAGCATATTGCCAAAGGTCTGTCTCATGAAGCCCATGAAGTATTAATGCACTCTGCATGGCTAATGCAGATTTATAGATGGAGAAATGAATCTTACATGTTATACTTAGAAACAGCTTAAACAGCTTGGTCATCTATCTTCAGACCCCATGCTCAGCAGTATCACAAAACTATTTATAAATGACATACAGAAGACACTTTTTAAGGGAAATATTGCAACCTAAACTCTTTCACTTGGGTATGACAAAAATTCTGAGAAAAATCAACCAAATACTTCCCTAGCACAGTATCTATTACTGTTCCCTTACAAAGGACTGGAAATCTAAAAGACTACAAGAACAAATTAGATTATTATTATGAGGATTAAGTGCTGCATAAACCTAGAGCACAGAGTCTGTAGAATACAGAAGAGGGTATTCAATTTGACACATGGTCCACAAACAAGATTGAGCCAAGAAAATCCTGGCTGTGGTCCCTTCCAGACAAGAATGTGAGAAAAAGAGGAAAAAAAAAAAAAAAAAAAAGCTGTGCTATCAGTGCTCTTAAAGATTCCCCAGTACTCCAAAAATACTTATTCTAATACAGCTTTCTGATATGAAGGAAACCAAGAAGGACAGAACACTTTACATTTAAAAAAATACAGTTCCCTTGAAATTGCTGCAAGAGAAACTCCCATTCTACTAAGACCTTTGCAGGAATCTGTGCTCCCTTTGTAAGGGGCTCATATTCAGAATGTTTTGTTTTCAGATATATTACATAGAAAATATATCTGTATTTGGGCACATTACTTGCTTCTGAAGCACTTCTAATTGAAAATGGCAAGCACTTGTTTAAAAATCCATATATTAGCAGCAAATCTTCATAAGAAATACATGTTATACTATTGTATTTATCAATATTTTTCCCTGTATACTAGTCCTCCTGAAAAAAAAAACAATTATTAGATGCAAGCTTCTTCTGTTAAGAGGGGTTTGTTCAGTTCTTTGGTAGTCAAAAACTGTTACAATACAGGAAATTCACACTAAAAATTTATGCTACACATCCTCAGACTATTGATTCACATGCATTGTATGGAAACTGAGACTGAGCCTCTTTCCCTGATAACTTGCCAAGAAAACTTTTTCAGTTCAGGTTAAAAGGTAACAAAAGTCATAAATGTTGCCAAGTTTGGTCAGGAAGAAGAGAGAAGGGAAAAGAAAGGAGTACACACTGTTTTAGAATCCCTCCCCTGCACAAAAAATATAAAAGCTTATTAACATCACAAACAACAGTCCTGTATTTCAGAAATAACTTTTCACTCTGCTGCATTTCCACAAGTCTTCATCACACTAAATATTTAGGGTTTGTTCCCAGGTTTTTTTTTAATGCAAATAATACATTTTAAAAAGACCAAGAATGTCACTACGCTCACTGCCTAAGAAAGAGGTTAGAGGAACAACAACAGAAATCATTCCTCCTTCAGAGATGCATATGCAATTCCACCAAAGCACATCACATTGACTGCATATTCCATACACAAACGTGAAGTGTTACTGTTTTGCCAGTAACTTTAACAGCTCTGTCCACACATCTCATGCACATGGATATTTTACCTCCAGATGCTATGTAGAATCCACTGGGAGCATACTTGGCAACTACAACCTGGTGGGCATGCTCAGTGTAGATGTCAGCAATTGCAGGATTCTATTTTAAAGAGAAAAAAAAAAAGTTACTGAGTTGTATTTGCTCCTTTTCAAAGGAATAAAATCAGAAATTCAAAGATAAAATTCATAACATCTCCCTGCGCTCCTCTCTCACACCCTTCCTTCCAGCTTAAATTGAGCAATTGTCTAAAAGTGAGAAGTGCAGTAGACATTGCAGAACACTGCTGGTACCACTGAAGCAACACACTACTTTCTAACAACTGACACAAAAAAAGATTTCCTCTTAAGGAAGCCTGAAGTGCTGGGACCCTTTCTTCTCCAATACCTGCTGAACAATAGAAAAACACTCTCCAAAATAACAGGCCAAGCATCAGGCTCTCTTTTTTTATGGCTAACCCAGGAATAAAGCAGTTACCCAAGCAGAATACTAAACACAAGCTGTGCTTTGCAGCACACATCTGAAGTTCTACTGTAGTCAAATATGAAACTTAAGCCTGCAGTTAACCATAACACATGGCTGTTAATCATCACCATGTACCCAAAATCCCTCAGTATCCAATGAGGAGAGCTGGGCTTGCTCTTTCTTGACAACTGCAATCAGCTTAAAAAGCCAGCAGACAGCACAGGAAAAGGTGTTTCCCCTTGTATCAAGGGTTGTAAAGGAATTCTGAAATAAATTCACTACCACTCCATCATAATTTTATCTCTTCAGTCTTAACTATGTTTTCAGATGCTTCAGGTTGGGCAATAAAACAGTGTCTCAGCAGATCAGTAGTGTTATACAACAGAGACACCACACAAATCAAAAAAAGGATGACATCAAGGCAAAAAACTGCTTTCAAATTAATTGCATAAATGTAATTCTGCATCCCTCCCACTTATAGTGTATATATGCTACAATAGTAATGCACTACTCTTTAAAAATGTTTTTCTACCATTTAACAGACTTCTTCCAGCTCCAGAAACTTGACTCACATGACCAAAACAAAATTACATTTTAACTGCTATAATTAATACAGATTTATTCAATCGAACCAGAAAACCACCTGATGTTATGGTATGACTCAGCCATCCAATCAGGAAAAACTAAAACACCCGCTCTGTGTTAGAAAGCAGTCTCCTGCTCACAAGAGTTCTTGCTGCTGCAGTACTGTTACATCTCAGGAGACAGAATACAGCTTCCTCGTGCAAAAAGGAGCTCTTTTTCATGTCTGCTTTTATGCATTGCTTGAGTGCATTATAGCCCTACTTAAGTCACAAGCATCTGCACTTACAGCATGCACATCTCTCTTCATTTTGTGCCCACTGGATTTCATCTGAGCAGGATTAGATAATGTTTTCCCTATTCTACATCTGCATCACCTACGTGTTCATGAAGCTCAAATCCCCCCGCATGCTGTTATTAATGGCATACATAAGTAGGGGCTACTTTACAGCAAGAATCTCCAAGAGTCTGGGAAACTAAGCTGAAAGACAAAGGGTTAAATGGAAGATAGAGTCCCAAATTTAAGATATGGTAAATAGATTCCAGAAACCAGGTAATATGTTAGAGCCGTCAAATTGTACATTATTTATTCAATAGCATAATTTCTGCTTGTAAAGTCAGTTTTCAAACTTGCATGTTTTTCATATCAAGCCCAAACCCCAAAAAACACTTCTAAAAAGATATTTTAGGAGAAAATTATAGTGTGAGCTGGGACAAATGTAGTACCTAGTTTAAACCAGCAGTGAGCTTATGTGGCTTATTTCAAACACTGAAACCAGAGCCACATATGAAAGTGAGCAGTTTCAGTTCCAAGCTTCAAAGTAGTCTTAGACCCATGAAGATAAAATATTAATGAAGTATGAAACCTTAAAAATACCATGACTCTTTCTCACAGTGCTTTTCCAGCACAGCTCCAGAACTACTTCTTGTTAAAGGAGGGCTCTAGATCATGCTCAGAGATCAAGCATTAACCCTGAATGCTATATTCATCTGATTAGCTAATGCTAGATAGCTTTAGACTTAAGGAGAAATGTGATCACTGTATTTTGATGACCTGGTTTTTTTTTAATTAGAGTGCAACCATTGCATTGGAGAACTGTTCATGAAAGGAATACACACAGACCCCCGAGCGTTTCATTTGGTTGTTGCAATCTATCAGAGAGGCTTCTGCACCATTCAAGAGATGGCATGGCTTGTAACTAAGAGTGGAGACACTTGCACATCAGGTTACAAACTGCAACATTCTCCAGCACAAAAGCCACAGCACGGGTTTAGGTCAGTTTCTGTGTTGTTGCTACAATATATTCTGTAGTCTCCTGTCAATTATTAACAGTAGCAAACTCGCCTTGTCAGTTGGGTAAGTCCGCATACCAGGCTGAATTGCACCATAAAACTGAAAGATTCATGACTTCTATTCTCACCCTCCCTTGGGAATTTAAACAGTTCAAATTTGAATTCCCCCAATCCTACCTCACCTGTTCTCAGGTCACCATATGCCCTACGCCCCCCAGCTCATGCAGGGGCTCACATTTGTACTGGGCTAATCTTTAGTGAGTTGATTCAGGTAAATCAAATTGCTTTCTTCCAATTTAACCTCCAAAACAGGGTCAATAGAGCATTAATGACAGTGCAAGGGAGGAGGTCAGCATTGATGACTTGGGCAGAAACTGTAACGTAAGCAGTGGCTTTTCCCTCTTCTCTCATCACACTGTGTGCCATTACCGGGTTTAACTGGGGCTTCTGGTTTCAGAAACTTGAACTTTTCTTGATACCAAGAGCAAAACACTATTACAAAGACATTAAACCGACACGCTGAAACCAGAGTGCAAGCTTATTTTTGGTTTTAAGTGGATAAATTTAAACTGATAGCAACCAAGAAATCCACAAGGAATTTAGTTATTAGTAGCACTTTTCTGTTATGGTATGACAGTGAAGAAATGACTGAATAGAGTGGGGGTGATGAGGTAAAACAGGGAAACAGCTCAGTTTACAAAGGTGATTTAGAGAAGCAGCCATAAACAAATCCATTGTTGTGGAGACCTAAAAATTCCAGAGGTATGTCCTGCCCCTCCCCCCGTAGCCCTTCTTGCTGCAGGCCAAATCTGCAGTAGGAAAGTAAATCTAGGGGAGAATTTGATTTCTAAAGGATAAGCAACCACTTAGAAGAAATTTATTTTTTCAAAACCGGTAGCGAGACAATGGCCTAAACATGCAACGTGTCTTCCATACTTTTAAAAGGAAGATGCCATCTTTGAAAAGAAATCTTTCAAATAAGCCTCTTACCCTTTCTCTAGTCAGCACCAGAGAAAAAAAAACAAACGCAAACCTCCACACTACTGAAAACATTAACTGGGGCATTCTAATATTTAATCAATGAGCAAGATCCTCTGTGAGCAGGGCTGAGAATTTGCACTCAGCTTGTTATGGAGTCCAGCAACTCCTAACAGGTCTGATTCCTGGAGTTGGGGCTGGGTGGGGGGAAAGAAGCTGAAGAATAATTCGTTTAAAGATACGGGTTTGCAAGTATTTACATGCTTCTCTGACAGGCTAAGGGCCCAAAACAGCAAAGAGGAAAGAGTTCATTTATTAGGCAAACAGAGGACTCAACTTCATAATAGTGATACCCAAGAAGATAAACAGGGCCAACCAGAATATACCGGTCTCTCACCACCTAAGTCCTATGCGAAGAAGGAAAGAACTGCACATTTTACCGAGATTTTCTACGTGTTTTTACTGTCACTGCCTATGGTTTTATGACTGAGTCATGCACTCTACTTATTCTCCTGCTGCTGATCAGGGATCTGTGACCTCGATTGAAATCACCAAGACTGAATGAAGCACAGGCTGTTAAAGGAAGGACAGGGAGACAAAATGAAACTTAGCGAAAGCCTTACACTAGAAAACAAAATAAATCAAGATACATTACATCAATGTTTCGGATGACGACACATTTTCCATTGGTATAAAGAAAATTGTTGCCCTTAGGATCACCTCCAATAATTTTGGAAACGCCTCGTTCAACCTGCGGAAGGCTGGCGAACACTTTTTCTATGAAAAAATAAAAGGAGAAAGGGGGTAAAAGGAAAATAAAGAATATTTAAAAAAAAAAAATAAAATAAAATAAAAGGAAGGCGCTTAATGCCCCCGCGCTACGGGCACACGCCCTGTCCTGACGGCAGCCACCGTCACTTGTTGCTGTCAGCGGGCTGCGAGGCAGCGCCGGCTCCGCGCCATCCCGCGGGGCCGCACGAGGNNNNGTCCGCAGCCCGCGGGGCTCCCCGTCCCCGTCCCCATCCCCGCCCGGCACGGCGCCGCCCCGGTGCGCCCGCAGCTTACTGATCTCGTACGGCATCTTCGCCCACTTGTTACGGCGACGGCGGCAGGCACGGGCAGGGAAGGGCAGCGGGCGCGGCCGGGCCGGGCTCTGTGGCTCCGCTGCCGCCGCTCAGCCCCGCTCGGCCCCGCGGCGCGAACCAGGA
>VXAC01004938.1:581948-652952 GCA_013399225.1 Rhipidura dahli
CGGGCGGGCAGGGGCACATCCGCGGGGAGCCCGGGGGGACGGACGCGGAGACAGGGGTAGGCTCGGGCAAACAGTCCGGGGCTGTGCGGAGAAACAGTCCGGGACGAGCCCCTCCGCAGCCGCTGTGGGCCCTTTCCCGGCGCCGCTCTTCACCCTGCGGCAGCAGCCGTGGCTCCCACGCCGTCCCTAAACGTGGCTGCTCTGCGGACTCTGCCCAGCGGTAGCTGTTGCCATACCGGGAGGGTGCCTTAAGCTGCTGCGACGGAAGACCTTTGGTTTTGCTTGGGAAGCATCGTCCTTGTCATCAGGGATTGAGGGTAGTAACCTCCTGTGGGAGAGGCTGTACAGGTCCCTGAGTTCCTCCTCTTACACAGCTCTTGGGAAGGCAATTCCTATCCACAGTCAGTATTTCCTTTAAGATCAGTCTTATATATTAACATTTATAATATCCTATAGTTTTATGCCATTCAACTCCAGATGCTGCGAAGTGCTTTGCAAACTGCAAGTTTATCTCCTGAGTTGTCCCCTGAGGCCAGGTTGGATGTCTTTTTAAATTAAGCTGAACCACATACAGCCCTTCATGTTTCCTATATAGCTTTGGATAAATTGAATTCTTCTCTCTTTCCCATGCTATTAATATAAATCACGTGTGCGATCAGCTCGGCATGGTACACAGCAAGGCAAAGGTATCTAATCGGCAGAAACCCCTGACATGTGTGCTACTTTGTGTTTTTGTCCCTTTAACTTGTTTCATTTGTAAAGTGAGTGAGTTTTTCCTATCAAACGGGGGAAAAAGCATCAGGAGAGATGGGTATGACAGGACTGCCTTGCACAGCAGTGAATACAGAATATAAAAAGAGCAAAGCTTTTGGTGTGTTCTTGGCCCACTGACCTGTAAAACAGGCATGGCGGAGCCCTGTGGGATTCTCCTTTGGGGGCTGGGAGAACAGGTTGGGGAAGAGAAAAGCTTTGTATTCTCACATGCAGGACGAGTCAGTATTGCAGTGCAGGGGTGTAAAGCCTTTCATACAGAGACGGGTAAGAATTTCAGCATGAAAGGATGCTGAAATTTCCCAAGAACCTGTCTCGAGCTGGCTTATGCAGCCATTCTGCTCAAGGAGCAGTAAAGGCTGCACACAACTACACTGGCACTGTGGCAAGAGGTTTCGGTATTTTTCACTTCTGTGCTAAATGTATTTGGATTTTTTTCCATATTCAGTGTTCAAAGACCTATATTTTCCTTGATTAATTGCCATATGCCCATTAAAAATCAAGTTATCTGTGTGAAACCAGCTTTTTTTTTTCTTCACCTCCTTGCATCTTCCAGAAATATATGAATCTGTATGTATTTATTATGTCAATATTTCATGCTAAAGACAAAGTAAAGTCTACATGTGTTGTAAGATGGTTTTGCACACCAATGCTGTGTTATGTCTTATGTGCATAAATAAAATCTTACATGCCCAGAATCATGTTTACATTTTTGCAACTACATTAATTCACAGAAGATATTTTCCCTCCTTGTAAGGGTTGGCTTTGTAGTTTCTTAAAGCACTGACCTCTTCTCACATCCTAAGATTTTTAATATAAATTTGATGTTTACTTGAAATTATATAGCTGATGCATTATAAATATCCTATTCACCAGCTTCTCATAAATAGCTGAATAATGGCTGTGGCCTGGAAGTAGCAAGTATGCCTGCAGAAATTCCTGTAAAGAATCTAAAGTCAGGTTCAGAAGCTTTATTTTTTGCTTTTTTTTTCTTTAGGTGCCTCAAGTATTTGAGAGATAAGAAATCCAAATCTGGATCTTCTCAGTAAAACTCTGATCCCACTCCTGAAATTTCCGTTCTTCAGCCCATAGAAGAGAATTGAATTAATGAATTGTTAGTTTTCCCTCTGTAAAGATTTGATTTCGTTTCTAATTACTTGGTTAGCAGGTCTTAGTGATTTTTTTGTGTTTCCACAATTATCCTTGTGCTTTAAGTCTTGGGTTTTTTTGAACAGAGATCTTCACCAAGCTCAAGCTGCAAGTGCTCAGCCTCTTGGGGAGCCACAGGCGGCTCATATTCTGCTGAAGATTTATTAGGAATAGTTGAAGAAGTTACTGCTCCCAGATGTCCTACAGCTCTTCACTGGAATGACTGAGTAGGGCTATCTCTGCAATGCCACTTTGCATGGACACACCTGAGGATATGAAAAAAATCTGCTATCCTTGGGCTGGCACTGGGCACACATTAAAACATTTGTCAGTTATTTGGAAAACCCAGTTTCTCCGCATCTTTTTCAAGAGTGCTTCATCTTCATAGCTGTAATTACATAGTGATGTCGTGGACATCACAGAGGTGTTGCTTCAGGCAATGGTCAAATGTTATTCTTTACTTCTTACTATTTCCCTAGTGGATCACAGATGCATATATGGCTTGTGAAACATGTAATGATTGATTTCTATTCCAGAAGGCTCAATTCTCCAGGCCTGTATATATTTACCATTAGGTGATTTCAAAGATGTTCTTATTTTGAGAGTTGAATAGTTACATTATGCTTAAGATTTTGGGCCAGGAAAAATTGAAGTTTCTATGAGGGAGGTGTGTGGACTTAAAGCTGCCCTTCAGAGCAGTAGCTAAGGAAGAAATGAAAAATCAAAGTTTATGCTATTACATTGCTCAAAAAATGGAATTTCTAAAATTCATAGAAATTTTTTCACGTGTTTTTAGCTTTATTTACCGTTCTCCTTTGCTGACTAACAGATGACTTGAATACTGATGAAAACACGCCCCTTGAATTTGCAACTCAGCAGTATAGCCTCAGGCACGTGTTAACAACTCCTTAGAAAGTATTTCACAGTCTTTTGGTATTTCCACATCACTTAGCATAGCATTGCATTTATATACAAGTTTTGTCTGATGCTGAGTAGCCATCAGCTTTTGTAAAGGGAATTTAAGTAAAATACGTCTTTATGCTGTGGTTTGGTTTTTCTTTTTTTTCTTCCAGACTGCAGCTGTTTCTCCCTGTTTTGAAGTCTAAATGTTGAAATCTGCTCCCAAATAGTCAAACAGAAATGGTACAAGAAGTTTGAAATGAGAATTAATCTTACACATCCATAACTGCTACTATTATGCCATTTTATAACGCACCGATTATAGAATATGTAAATATTTAATAAAATAGTTATTACAAATATGAACAAGATAAACACTCTTTTTTAAGACCTAGCACTTAATTTTAGTTCTAGCCAGATTTGTGTGGAGTCAGAGTGCTGATCATCGATTAAATGATAAAAGACTAAATGTGATGAATATTTTCTGACCCTGATACACTGAAATACTCTGAAAGCTAAAAAATACAATAGCTTGAGTTGCTATTGTCATAAAAATACTATGACAACATAATTCAACATACAAAAATGCAAACATACTGAGAATTAGTATGGAATTCTGTTTCCACTGACACTTATAGGATCAGAATTTGTTCCAGATGGTGAAGATCAAATTCCCTGCAGTTTAAAACAATGTAATTCTGGGTTGCTGCAATCCTGCACTCGTTTCCCCAGGCCACCCCTCATTCCACCATCCCTTGCTCAGATACTGGCATTCATCTGTTCCCTTTCCTAGATCAGAGACCTGAACCGGGCCAAACCAAATGGCAAAGTCGCCAGGTTGGATGTTAATTAAATGAATACTGGCCTGTTTCACAGGACTGTTAAATGAGTGCAGGAAGATTGCAAAATCAGCAACACAGTTTTAGATTAGCTTCAGCTGCTACAGAGCTAAACCTCAAATTTCTCACTTTTACAGGTTCTTAGCTTTGTCAGAAAAGCAAGGGGGACTCTGAGGCAGAGCTTCAATGTCATAAGACAATTTGAAATAGTAACCATGTGTGCACTTCACATGCCCCAGCAATAAGGACTGGTTGCAGAATCCCTCTCTGTGACCTCTCTGTGCTGGAAAGAACCATGGGAGCACTAAAAAGCCAACACCGAGTAAAGGCTGTTGACACTTTAGGCTGAGGAGCATAAATGGACCTCTAATTTCTATGCTCTTCTCCAAGACATATAATGTTAATCTCAGAGGGGCTGAAACACCATGCATGTTTAACAGATGTTAAAATACTATTGTTAGTCCCCCTTCTCCAGAAGCTACATCCCTTTTTATGTTTGAATCAATAAAGCCTTACCTGGAGCTATTAGTAATACAAGGATATGATGTTATTAAACTAAGCCCTGCTTTGGCAAAGATAGTTCTTTCCAGTACCATTGACAAAAATTTGTTTCTTTACAAAATCTCAGTGTATAGAAAAAAAGGAAAATTATATGTAAATTTTGGGGGGAAAAACCCAAATGAAAAACCCAGTTGTAACAGCCTGGTCTGCACTTTTACCAGTAACACAGCATTCTGTAGGACATCTTGTCAGAAAACGGGTAAGAAATAATCTGAGGCGATGACAAAATAATTAACAAGTAGGGAGAAGGAAGGAATTTTGATCCAGTTAAATTGCAAATACAGTACAGGCTCATAAAAGGGAATTTCACAGGAATAGGCAGTTACAAGTGGTCCACAGGGAGGCAATTAGATCCTTCTCACCCTCTTAAGGGGACAGACATTGAAATAAAGAGGCAATTGATTTAGAAGAGATAGAAGGAATGTTGCATAATTAACCCATGGAATTCTTTGCCCCAGGCTAACTTCCAGTCGAATTCCTTCCCTGAATTCAGTCGCTTACAAATATAGCATTTAAGATGTTATATACATTAGAATACTCCCTGTAATTGCCTTAAGTAAGAAGAAAAGCAATTGTTTTCCTGATCAAGGACATAAGGTATACACCACCTGGTAATACACCACATCTAAACTTCCCCATGTGAAACATTACCTGAATGTGGTGTCTCTGAGCACAGAGCTTTGCCTGGTGTCTGCAGCCCTGTATAGGTTATGGGTTACTCTAATTTACTCTATTGAAAATTATCCTGCCTGCAAGAGGTGTAATGGAGGCTTGGGAAACCATGTTTATTTATACCTCCGTATTTCACAACGGCCTAAACCAAATTAAATGAGGCAATTTGCAATTACCAGACCTGTTGAGCAGTTAAAGTTTAAGGCGCATATAAAAGGATGTTTTCCCCATTTGGGATTACAAAACAGAGTTGTCATGTAACAGAACACCTTCTACATTTGTTACAATGACTGCTATGCTGTAGAAACTTTGTTGTCAGCAGTGTTTCCAGGTCTGCTGCCACCACAGGAGAAGCCGTACCCGTGTTACTCGCAACAACAAAAGGAATACATAACTTCTAAACCAGGAAAGCTTCTGTTCTTCCCAGAGACAGATTACACACTGTCTTTTAGTGAGACATAGCTACAAACAAAACATATTCCTTTCTAAATACTCATTGTTGATTCGGTGTGTCAAGAAAGGCTGGTATATTTGGTTACAGTGCTGTTATCAACCCGAGGAGAAATGTGAGAGTATACGGGAGAAAAACAAAAATGAAGTTTCTCCTCATACAAAGATTTTTAGCTATTAAAAAAAAAAAAAAAAAAGTAAAATTAGGAGCATTGTGACCAAACTTTTAAAAAATTCAATGACATCTAGCTGTCACTCATGTACCTGGGATACCCCTGAGGGTTAGGCAGTATCCTTCATTTAATGAAGCTCTTGATGCCTTATATGGGATTCAACTTTGACATCAACATTTTATTTTGAGTCGTGGTGCTCTTTCCTACATGCTGTTTTTGCAGCTGATAATCGGCCACTCCATTTATAGTCGTCACGTTTTGCTGGTGACCTGGTCTCTGCTCCCTGCAGCATACCACTAATGCCACTGGTGAGAGCCAGAAGAATTTTGCCTGCCATGTGACGTGCACAGGGGAAGATACAGCTCTCTGGGATGCAGTAGCTTTCCTGTGCCATTCCTGTTACTTGCTTGGATTCGCTGTGCTCTGGTTTCTAACAGCTTGAATCCAAACTAAACTTGTCAAAGCTGACCGTATTAAGGAATGCCATTTAGGCCTCAAAATAAGGTTGCCTCATTTTCAGCTGTTGTGAACACATACACATTTCCTCACCCCATTAAGGGAGGGTATGGTGTGTATGTGGCACCGCCATAAAAATCAGACCTATAATAGAAACAGCTTAAAGTAATTACCTTGAGGCTTCTACATGTGAAAGTGTTGGTCTTCTGCCTTCTGATGGTAGCATATATATAGTTAAGGTTCCTATAGCATAGTTAATAGCATAGGGAATATTTCTCATGTCTTGGGGCATGGGAAGTTTCTTCCTTCTAACATTAATATTAATCCTGTGCTGGAGAATATACTGCTTTCCAAGAATTAGAATCATAACACAGTTTCCCCATTCTACATTAACAAGCTCTTTAGAAATTGGGTTTTGTTCTCATTAGTGGAGCAGAACCATGCTCTTAATTAAGCAAATGAGGCAGATGAAGATTAACATATGCAAATTAAAAAGAAGCCTGGTAGGCAAGAGGAACAAAAAAAAGAAAAAAAAGGCAAGAGACTTCAAAAAAGCAGTAGTGTCAGAGAATAATTCATCTAACTACATGGGACTTCTGGAATGGTGAAGAAGGATTTGCATCAGAAGATGTGACAACGTATCCATAAAAAATTCTAATCCCAAAGGTTTACTCAGAGCTCTGGAAGAGGGACTGTCTCATCTCCATTATGTAAACCACCAAAATGTTCATTTACATAGGAGATTGCTCAGTCTAGCAAGGGAACTCTCAGTTGTGCAACATTTATGAGGAAAGGCTTGAATTGAACTGTAGACAGGTTAGTATCATTTTCCATGTAGTGAAAATCTGATTCCAAGCTACTGAAGTAGCCTTCTGAGATCTTTGTTTTCCATGCTTCTCTGAACTCAATTTTAAGTGCAGGCTGCCAAGATGACCCCACGGAAAGGGGAATCAGAGCTTCTTAACTGAGAAGCTCCTTAAATGGGATTAGATTAACTCCATTTGTAACCAATTTCTTAAATTACTAGAGTTGGGCTCTTCAACTTGTTGTCAAGAAACTCTTCCTATTGAATAGGAAATAGTTCTAATTCCAGTGGTTCTGAAGCCCAGTAAGAGTATTGTCAACAACTTTAAGTCCATGAAGTTCAAAGATCTATCAATTTAATAGTTGCTAGACAGGACAAAAAGAACACTTTTGGTTGGTTTTTTTTTTCTATTTCAGAATGCTTAATGCACATGTAAAAATTGCAATACAAATTGACAGAACAAAATCAAATCCTGCCAGGAAATTTCACATGGGCTTCATAGCTCTATTTTGTCTCTGTGCATACATTATGATAGAAATGTTTTTCTAATGGTGGAGTTATTTATGCTTTAGAAGTGGTTGCTAAATATAGTTGATAATGATAATGATCCAAAATTCTCCTAGATTTTCTGCATCACATATAATGACTAGCTTTTACAGAGCCTAAAGAACCAAAAGCTAAAATCATCAGCATTTAACTGTCAGGAAGGAGATGGTGATCTATCTACTATACAAAGACAAAGGCTTACATCCTTAAGGGAATTAAATATCTAAATCCCATTTAAATTGCCTTCTTTCCACTGAAACCACTGAGAATTAGGTCTTTAAATAGAACTTACAACCTAAATCTCTGTGGTGTTGAACCAATGTCATCATCTGCAATATCCGTGTATATAATGGAAACACCATAGGGAGATATTAAACTGGTTTATCAAGTCATCTATTGATTGTTGTACAATCTGTAGGGAACCTTGGGCTACATAATAATTGTAAATGGAGAAAAATAACTTTTGAAACAGTTTGGTTGTGAGATAAAATGTTTGCGAATTACTGTAGGCATACATGTTTTTTGGATTGCCTCATGTTACCATATAAGGAAGAAATTTTAATTTTTAGAAAGAGAACTTCCTGATTTTGCTGATGATTTTGGCATGACTGCTAATGATGACAGGTTGTCAGGCCTGTCCTTAGGAGGCTTAACAGCATTTACTGGTGGGGACATTAGATTGTCCGGGGGGGCTGATTGTTAGATGACAATTAAGTGACAGTCCTTATTAAAAAGGCAAAATTCTAGAAATAATTGAATTTGTGACACAGAGCATTTCCTGTTCTTGGTCACATCTTCACTTCTGTCATAAAAGAACCATGCAGAATCACTTGCTCTGAGAGGAAATCACTATAGTAATGGTAAAAATTATTTTAAGCCAAAATTAATAAAAATTGGTCTGCTGATTTCAAGATTTAGTTCAATGATATTAAGTATATTAACAAAGGAGATACATGTGCCAATAGTGTCCTCTCACCTGTTTATGCTTAAGTATCCTCTAAAAACCACAGTAGATGGAATCATAAATACTTTGTAGAGGTTTGGGGTTTTTTTCCCCCACAGGTTTAACAAATTCTTCTTCAGAGAAAGTTTTGGTTTCTACCCTTTGGTTCTCACTTGATCCCTGCTTTAGAAAATCTAGTTGATGAGTGATCCCGTGTTGTTATTTGGCCCATATGAATATCATTTACTCTGCTCCTGACAACTTCCTCTAGAGAAAAAGCAGAGAGAAATTCACAAAATCCTGCTGATGAGAGACAGTTAAGTGAGACATACTTATTAAAAAAGAAATAGCTTTGACTACTAAGCAAAGCAGGGGAGTCAGAACATGAAATCTGTTTTTATATAAACTTACTATAAAAAGAAATAATCTATCACTTGTACAGCGCTGTGAGATCCACTGATGAAAGGATTTTCCTAAATGCAGAGAATTATAATATAAAGTAAGCTGTCAAGAAATATTGTCATGCTGTAGAGATCACAAGCAACCCATGAAAGAAGGCAGTGTCACATGACATTCAGAAGCCTTTGTGAACCTGGAGTGACTCTTGCTGGGCTGGCAGAGCTTACCTGGGCTGGCAGAGTGTCAGGGGTGAGCTGCAATCATCCCCAGTGCACAGCTGCACCCAGGGTCTCCATGGCACTAAGTGAGGGCCTGACCTGTGTGCTTCTCTAGCTTATATTAGTTATTTGATGATAAAAATGTTTGGATGTTGGACAAAATCATGATTAAGCGACCTTTGGAGATGGTCTGGTCCCATCTCCCTGGTCAACACAGGGCCAGAGAGCATAACTTTAGTTAACCCACAACAGGCCTCAGACTGTAAGAGTACACTGTTTACTCTTTAGCAAATCATGCATTAATTGCATGCACAGACACAGACATGCAGAGGTACATACTTTGTTCATTCGTGCCATTCCTTTCAAAAAGCTGTTATAAATAATGTATGTTCTTAAAAGGCTGATGACCACATCTGAGTTATAAATAAATGTTTATTGATGCCTGTGTAGTATTGCATCCAGCCTATGTTTTGAACTGTCAAAGCCCAGTTTCAGTGAACTCACTTAAATGGAGGACATCCAGAGAGCACCTGCCTCAGAGATTTGTAATACAGGATCACACCACAAACAATTCAGGAATTTAGAGTAAGTTCACTCTTGTTGCTTTAATAGCAAGACTAAATTATTCAGAGGATGGATTTTCACCTTGCTTTGCATTGTTGTTTTTGTCTGGCAACATCCATTCTTGCATCCTTATCTGCTACCCAGTTTTACACATATATAGGAAAGCAACTAAGAGTGCATTATCCCCCCCTCCTTGTCAATCCAAATTACTCTGGCAGCATGTCCAAATTTAATGCAACACTCCTAATCTAGAGCAACCAGTACTGATTTAAAAAAACTTTTAAAATCCCCCAGTTTATGAGTCCCAATATAC
Source organism: Rhipidura dahli (assembly GCA_013399225.1). NCBI lineage: Eukaryota > Metazoa > Chordata > Aves > Passeriformes > Rhipiduridae > Rhipidura > Rhipidura dahli. The sequence goes on from VXAC01004938.1 coordinate 591,708, forward strand.
CACAGTAAATTATGTGCTAAAAGCTTTGGGTTTGTGGGTTTTGTTTGTTTGTTTCTTTGCTTGTTTGTCTGTTTTTCTGTTGCTATTTTAGGAATGTTGAGGTTTTGTGGTCTAAAATCTTTTCTGGCAGATGGAATTGTTAAATAATTAAGATGTTGGTTCTCTTGATATAAGAACAGCCAAGGCCTCCAGTGCCTGAAAGCCATTATTTAGCATATCAAGGTTTGCAGGACTCAGCACAAGGAAGACAGTGACAACCCTGCCATGGCCAGATACATTGCTGTATTGTGTCTGTAAAGAACCAGATACCGTCACAGGAGAGCAGAAGTGTGCTTAACAGAGGCAGTTTTGCTAGTCATAGCTTTCACATGTTCTGTGGACCTCCAGAGTCACAATGACCAATATTTTTGAGTCTCCTGTTAAAATTTGCAGAGTGGAGCTGTAGAACATATGCATTTTTGGGCAAACAGTTCTATGAGCCGCCATGTGTCCCCTTCAGGATGTTCAGCTCATGTTTTTTTGGTTAATATTTTCACAGGATTTCAATAGCCAGTAGATTTCTTGTCCCCTTTCTCATACATATGATTTACCTAAAGAATACAGTCAAAACTAAGCACATCAGGAGAGTACCAAGGGCCCTCTACAATTAATGGGTGTACCATTCCAGTGGGGTGAGTGAACTCTGCCAAGGAAGCCTTTCTGGTGATAATGGATGTCTGGATGTCTTCCAGACAGGGGCTGTGCTAAAACTGATGTAGTAGCACTTGTGCTGTTGAGAAATTTATTGCCAAATCACTCAGTGCTGATACCTTAATGTCCAGAGGCAGATTTAGAGTTGAGTCAAGAGAAGATGACTCTGCTGCATCAAGGAGATCAGCAGAATTTGAAAGCTCTAGGGAGAGGCTGAAGATGTTATACCTCATCTCTGACTGTGGTCTATGTCTTGGAGGTGTAGTCTAGAACTGCGCCCAGCTCTGACAAATGCTTACCAGCCACCTTTTTCATCTGAGTGACTCATTCTGAAAGCAGAAAATACAACCTCATTTGGGCATCATTTTTTTGCCTGCATTTTTTAGGTGTCTGATCCAGCTGCTAGTGATGTTATTCTATTGAGTCTGGGAAGAATTGACTGTGCAGTTCTTTGTTCTGCCCCACTTCATCATGCCACTTGGGAATATAGGACTGGCAGTGATCCTGTGTGTATCAGGTGCCATCCTTTGCTGTTATAGACGTGGTACAATGAATGACTTTCAAATGCCAATTTAGGAACAGCTAGGTTGTGGTTTTCTTTTCACTGGAGCCCTGGGAGGGGGATAAGAAGAGGCCTGATAGTCCTTTCTTAGCCCCTTGGGGACTCCCCCCATGCTACCCAGGATGCCATTTCAGCCCCTGTTTAGGGATGTCCATCCCAGCCCCAGTGATGCTGTAGGATGCTGGTGTCCAGCTCCCTTGCCCAGCCACAGGATCCCCTGAGCAAGGCCCACCCATGGGCTGAAGGCTTGGCCTGACCTTGGGCTGTTCCCATTCCTGGGGAGGTGCCAGATGCCCAGGGTTGAGGCTGGCTTGGTGCCCCCAGCTGCTCTTGGGAACCCTGATGTCTCCCCTGGGTATCCCTCATCTGGCCTCGCTGTGCCCTGACATCACTTTTGTATCTTCTGTTGCATCTGGAGGACTGCTTCACAAGCTCAGTTTACTTCTTGTTCAGAGCTTTTTTTTTTCCTAATTTTCTATCCTAAAGATATTTATTATGAGCCTATAATTACTAGTGACAAATTGTTCTCTCACTTTTGGCAGAATTTTCTTTTCATAATAATGCAATGATGTATTAGTAATCATATCAATTCTCTGTTCTTCTTGGATGGATTAAATAAGCCAATAATGCAATGATGTATTTGTAATCCTATCAATCCTCTGTTCTGCTTGGATGGATTAAATAAGCCAAGCCACCCATATATGATAGGGTCTCGAAATTCAGGGTCATCCTGGCTGTTTTTCAGTTTATGTCTCAAGTGTGAGTGATTGGAATGAGATGCATTACCCCAGAGAAGACAGCAGAAATGCTTCACACAAGAACATTGATACTTTCCTCTCTCTGCTTCTAATACTGCAGTTAAAACATCTGAAGGTCTTTGCCTTTTTCAGAGCTGCCTTTCATTACCAGTCTGAGTTATCTTGTTATTTGGCACATCTGGATCCTCTTGCCTCCAAGCCATGAGATTCCAGCTTAAACACCAGTCTGTGTTGTAGGAGCCCAAGGACACAATAGTCTGTTGTGTACCTGTTGTGTCCTCTGCTCCCTTGTACTGACAAGAAATGGGACAATGAAGAAAGCAAGGAGCACAGACAGCAAATTCCCAAAGAGTTCAGGAAAGTGACACAACACCCTAGGGAAGACTGAGCTATAATTTTGAACTGTGCTTTGTAAAAAATATCAAGATAGTTTAAATAGAATGTTTCTGATCTCAGGAAAGTCAGTAACTGTCTGGAAACCACCTGTGGGCCACTGCTGCAGGCTGTGAAGACACACTGGTTTCTGTACAAGTGACATTTCACATTAGTCATTGCATGAATAAGCACTGACTAATAAACACATCTTCCTGAGCTTTGCAAGCCTCCTTGTTTTCCTTTCTCTTTTATTTTTCAGAAATGTCATTTCATAACTGGCAGCTTAATAATTTCAAAAAAATCCTAATGGTTCCTAGCAAAACTGTGTACAGGATTGCTGCTGCTCTTTCACAGCAGTGCAGAAGCAGGAACTTGTAAGTAATCATGACACAGCACACAGCTTTGATCTTAGTACAGATTGCTTTTTGTGCACACATAATATTTTAGATAAACTCATATTAAGTTATCCTTTTTATATATATATATGTACCAAAAGACCTTTGAAATTTGGGTTTGCAACTGTTTGCCAGAAGCTCAACAGCAACACTCCTGTGCCTGTTAGTCACATCAATACAGAGTTCAGTATTTGAAGATTACATCAACAAAGCAAAGCACACTTTAGAGAAACTTGTTCATCCATCGTGCTCTTTTTATCTGCTTTTACCTGAGGAATTGCACCTCAGACAACACATGTACAGACCCCTTTTTTAATACCAAAGTGGAAATTCTGACATGATAGGTTTCCTTAAATGACAAGATCAAGGTTCTAGTCTCTTTAGGGACAAGAAGACTTACTTTCTCCACCAAAGTCTTGGCAGGAAGAACTTATTACACTAATGACAGAACTAACAACATCTGAGTTCCAAAACTTTGTGTATTCTTTCTATGCTCTTCTCACTGTATTTTGTCAGCATTTTCCTATTCTACACCCATACAGTCTTTGCATCTGAAATGCCCCAGTAACCCTCACTTAATAGCTCACCACCACTTTCACATCAGGTCTCCTTCACACTACCTGAGGGAGCTGTGTTCAGTAGGGAGCTGTGTTAATGCTGTATTGGTTTTGGCAGGCTGACAGAAGACTGCTGAGTTTATGCTGGGGCCTTTCCTTGAGGGACACTAATTTTGGTTGCTTTTCAAGTTGTGCACAGACACTGTGTAGGTGTGACAGTTTCCAGCGCTGTGGTTTGCCAGTGAAGAAAGAACCTTGAGAGAAGAGGAGAGAGTATTGAAAAGAAAGGGGGAAGAAAGACAGGTTTCCTGTGGGTTCTCAGTGTTCATGTGAGTGCCCTGTGTATCTGCCATCTGTGTGTCTGGGCATGAATGTAAGGAAATGTGTCATGTGTGTGTGCTCTGTGTGCATGCACCTACTGGGAGCACATCTCGGCCTCACTGCTGGTTGGACATGGAGACATGGATGGTGCAGCCTCCTCTCCTGGGCTGTTGGATCCAGCATGGTATATACTGTCTTCTAACAGTGATCCTTAGCCTACAGATGGTAGTGCTTTCAAGTGACAGAGCTGGTCCGTGCCCAGTGAAATATATTGCATACAGGGTATGTTGGAGCACTGCCTCAGCACTCTGAAAGACTTCCAAGCATAACAACCTTTATTTAATAGATGTTTAATTTCCTAAGTGAAGGAAAACAGTAGGGTTTTTATGATTCCTCAAAGAAAGATGAGCCATTGTAAAGGGAGCGTTTATAAAAGGTATATTCTATGTGATAGCATTTTTTTTTAGCAGAATTATTGAAAAGAACCAAAACAAAACACCTCTACATGATGTGTAACATCATTATTTGGTCTTTAATGTAGACAGACACCATCTGATAAGACTCCCACATATCAAAAAGCCTGGCTTGTCTGGGAGAGTGGGCAGAGGCAATGCTGACAGGCAAGCAAGCATCAGGAGAAGCAACTCAGTTCTGACATAGGTCTCACCTTACTTCCAGGGCCTTTCTAACAGAGATACAGAGTTCTTTTAATATTTAAGAACTGTTTCCCTCACAGATCTGTGAGATTAATGTCAAGTGTCAGTTGATGTGGAAATGAGTCCAGGATCATCTGAAACTGTGCCATAGTCTAAAAATAAAAGGAGAAAGGATGTTTTTTAACCTTTTTTTTTTCCTTCAGAAAGCAGTCGTGCAATATTAACTTTAGCCCAGAAGAACTGTCTGCATGTGAGCAAGGGGACTTAAAAATGCAGCTCATGCAAGAACATGAAGTGTGTCTGAACCAGGCCAGTGCCAAGAGCACAGGACTGAGTGAGCAGCTTGGGAAGCAGCAGCTCTGCCATGAGGTCAGTGTAAATTTGAGGGAACAGGTTTTCCCTCATTGCACTGGGTTAGGGCTTTTCTGCAGGAGCCAAGGCTTCTGTAGACACTTCTGAGTAGGTGTGTAACTATCTTGCTAGTGTACTCCTGGCAGCAAAGCACAGCAGGCTGAAAACACAGTATTTCTTCCCTGTGTTAAAGTCAGGTCAGTCATGTTCCCTGCAGTCATCCTGCAGAACTTCAGGGGCTGACGTGTGTGTTCCACTCTCAGGAACCACACCAGGAAGCTCAGCCTCTTGGCTTGAATGGAAGGTGAAATCTTTGGCCTCTCTGAAGGAAGCAGAAGAAAGCTCACAATGATTCTCGTTTGGGGCTGAGGGAAGTATGAGAGTTTGTTTAACAGTGTTACCATGACATTTTGTTCTGGCAAACCAGAGTTGCTACAGCAAATTAGGTAAGAGTATAACAAAACAAAACCTGTTGGTTAAGCTGATCATTCCTGTAAAGAAAGAAGTCTCCATGATGACTGCTCTTGCACATTTCTGGAAATAGGGAGAGTGGCTGGAGTGGAGATGTTTACTAGACCCCTTCCCTTAGCTGCAAAAATGAGTGAAGAAGACTGCCAGTGCTTCAGATCTGGCAAAAGTTAATGTAGTGCATCCTTATATGGGTCAACATCATGGGTTTGCAACACTGAACCAAAAGGAAAAAAAAAATCCTTTTTAGGAAATACTTAATGTTACACAAAAAGGTACACTATGGCATAAGGATTATTTTGAGAATAAAAATAAACATCATGAAACTAAAGATACAGCTTGAGATGCTGCCAAAATACTGTTCTGCTAGTGCTGCCTGTAGATCAAGGAATATGAATAAAATAGTAAAAGAAGGAGTTCCTCTGAAAAATCAGAAAGAGCTTAATGAGATTGTCACAGTTTTAGGGAAAACTATCCAGAAGCAAAATGGAGAAATCCACTGTAAAAGATGAAGAATGCCTGCTTTATGTCTCAATACAATTTATTTGAAAATGGAGATGTCTGGCAGATTATGCCTGTTAAGCAGATGATCAATAACTTGGAATTTTTCTTACAAGTGGTGTGGTGGTCCCTGAGAACAATAGCTTCTGGTGACATCTGATTTATGAAAAACCTAATCCTTGAAAACACAGCTAAAAACTGCAGATGGCAGCCCTGAACCTCTGAAACCACTCATGGAGATTTAACTGAGCACTCTAATGATTTTGACTATCTATCTGTGTCATCGCTGTGAGGAGAAACCCTAATCAGCACACATTGATAGTGAGAGGCTCAGACAGATGGAGACAGAGATAAAGGTGAAAAAAAGGAATTGTGTTCTTCCTGATTCACAGAGAGAGGGATACAGGCACAGGGGACTCAGGACTTGTGGTACTCTATTCTTGTACTAGCAGAAGCATGTACCAGGCTATCCGGAAACCAAGGCAGATGCACCAATGTGGAGCTGGATCTGAGAGCAACTCATGAATTCAAAAGTTGCTCTCAGCTTCCCCCTCCCCCCTTGAAGACACCTCTTCTTCAGGCTAAACAAGCCCAGCTCCCTCAGCCCTTAGGGCAGGTGCTCCAGCTTCAGACATCCTAGGTGGTCCTCCTTTGGGATACATCATCTATCTTTCTGGTGGTGGGTGACCCAAAATTGGACAGAGTAAAATCTCTTTCAGACTCTTTGGATTCAGAAAATGCACCACTCAGTTAAAAAAAAATTGTTTCTTCTGAAGCATTCTCGGAGGGTAAGGACTACAGTATGAAACTGTGAACTTCAATGTTTGCAGGGTACAAAAATCTAGTTAATCAAATCTTAGGGTTACTTGCTTTTAAAAATCATTAAGTACCTCAAGACAGTTCTATGGTTTGTAAGACCAGAGTTTTTAAACATATAAATTCTTTGTATTGGAGTAACTTACAACTTCTGATTCTTGAGGACTCAGATATTTCCTGGAGATAGTAATTCTCTAATCATCTACAACATCACTTTTTTCTGCCTTCAGAGAAAAACATTATTTAAAAGGTACTAGGCTAATTGGATACTCATCATTTAATTTTTCCTCTCTTTAATATTCATCCACCTGCCAGCTGTGTAGGCTTGTTTTTTATTTTTAACTCATCAATGTTTTTCATGATGTAACCTTAAAACACTATTTCCAATCGCCCTGGCTACACCTGGGTCAGTATGAGTGAAAACAGGGGAATTTCCTTTGCACCATGCTGGAGGACAGCAGAGGTTTAACCCTGCACATGAACAAAATGCTGCTATGACTAAAGGAAGTCTTAAATCAATCTCAGAGAAAAAATGGGAGGCATGCTGAGTGTGACAGGGTTGCTGTCCTGTGGTTCTTCAACAGCAGTGCACGTGGAACAGGCAGAGGTATCCACCCACATGCACCTTGAATATATGTGCTGCCAGAATGCAAGGGCAGAACTGCAGCATGACATCCCTCTGCCTGCTGGGGAATTGCATAACAAACTGAGCCTCCCTCCCTGCCCAAACCTCTCCCTTCAGGCATCACTCTGCATCTGAAACAACAGTACCAAAAACAGGCTGAAGGAAAGGGAAAAAGTATTTACAGCAACAAGAACAAAAGGTTTCTGTTCCTAAATATTGCAAGTGACAGGCCCCTGCCAGCAAGGCACTATGGCAGCCCTGCTGCGGGAGCCGGCTCTGGTGCCCAGGAGGTGCAGTGCCTGTGACACCTAGTGTCAGGAGCTCGGATAGAAGCTTCAAACCAGGAGCTGCTCTGCTCGGCCTTCTTCATGGAGTCTTTTGTATCTAGTCTTGTTTTCTAGATAGTATCACACTTCATGTTGCTGCCCCCCTGTGTTGCCTTCCCCCTCCTCCCTGTCATAACCTTTTTTAAACTCATTTTTCTGTTGGATATTGGATTTGTGGTTGCACCCTTCATAGTCCATGGCAAGGGTCTTAACTTGTGCCTCAGTTCTATTGCATTAATCACCTCCCTGGGAGTGCTTGGTACAGACATGGGACACACAGCACATCCCCAGCTGAAGTTACAGGGAAAAGAGTCAGCCATGTTCAATAACCATCTTGTTGATGATATATTCTCTTTCATTTGGTTATAGAAATTATGGCCATCTGACAATCTTGCTGGTCTCTGCCACCTATTTTACTGTTGTTTTTATCCATTCTATCTGTCTCAAGCTACGAAGATAAAACTCATGCTTCCAAACATTTGGAGTGTCAGGGTTGACCACATCCAGGATGAGGAGGACGAGCTTTGTCTTTAGAATTGGAGAAAGGGATATTCAGTGGCAGAACTACCACACAAGACAAGAGAGTGCTGGGAACCTATAGCCTCTGTAACCTGATATATCTACCTTAAAATGTCTAAGCAATAAAGCATTTTTACTGTGTGTTCAGCAGAAACCTAATGTTTTCTGTGGGATTCTCTGATTATCTTGTATGCCAAGGGAATCAATGTCTCTGGCACAAGAATTTCTTCTTGAAGCGTCATAATTTTCCTTCCTCCAGTCCTGAAGATGGGGAGAGAGTCCAGACAGACTGACTTGATCCAGTTACATAAAAGCATATAGATTTCTTGGGAGTTTTACTTTTTAGAGATTATGCTTAAAAATAATAAAAATGAAAACTTTAATTTAAAGAAGTGAAACAAGCAGTTAGACAGCATATTATACTTCTGCTTATATTACTAGACACAAATTTAAAGGAAGTATAAGCTTGGATATCAGTTTGAGTCACATTATCTGTGACTCTTTGCCAGAGACCCTAATTTCCAGTGCTCATCCCTAACAGTGACCTTGAAGGCTTTTTGCAATGATCAGGATTTCAGAAATCACCATCATCTGTACTTTGGACCAGGTTAAGTCAGAGAGGTCATGGAAGGAATTAGTCATTTATAAATATTCTTAGACAACAGAGACAGTCCAGCTGTGGGGATCTCTCTCTAAAACAAGTTGAAGTCTGACTCAGCCTCTTGATAAGGATAGATTTTATTTTCATTAATAGAGTACCACTGTGATACACAGGTAATGAGATTTGGTAAAAAATGTGAACAGTATGAATGTGAAATGTAAATAGTTTAGAAGCATAAACAGCAATGGCAAAGACATACAGTTTTCCAGTGTGCATGGATTTTTGTTCATGTATGATCACTGCCACCTCATAAAATTTTCTGCTCAAAATCACATTTTTTTAAAGTGTTGTGTCAATGTGCCACAAGAAAACAGGAAAAATATCAACCAGTTATGGTCTCAAGTCTTCTCTGGTATGCAAATATGACACAGTGAAACAGTGAGCTCAGTGAACTAGGAAGGACACATAAATTCAGTTTAAAATGTTCTTGAAGTCTGAAGGACTCTGTGGCTCAGATTTCAGAGGATGGTATCATTAATCAGTGCCTGTCTGCAGGGAGAGTCCTTGTTCAGAATGACAAGATTCAGAATTTACTCTTCCCCACTGCAATCACTGTAAAAATGTAGAGCCAATTGCATATAAAATATTTATAGTCTTTGTCTGCATCCCTTTTTACTGAGACATGGAGACATTCCAGTAGATTTGATTTCTTTAAACTGATGCTCATTTACTTGCTAATCTTGCCTTGCTTATGTTGTCTCCTGGGATCCTAGGCTGAGTTTTAGGATTTTCTGCCCTTCTTACCAAGCAAAACTGGTGAGTTCATATGTCTGTGACACTTCCCAAGGGTGTTCCTGGTATCCCCAGGAGTGTACACCTGGCTTCCAGGAGGCAAGAAGCAGCAGAGATGTCCTCTGAAACAATTCCTCAATAACTGCTGTTAACTGTTCTTGCTTACAGAACAGGCAAGCAATACAGATACATTTTAGTGTGTTTGCAAGTAGTTGGCCTTCTCTACTAAAATGACTGCATTTTAAAATTTCTGTTATTAGAATGACATTATAGTCTGTTATTGGTTAGTGAGCATTTTGCACCCTTTGTGGAAATGGCAGCTCCAGGTTTCCTTGAAGGGCTTTTTGTTGTTGCTGCTAACCCAAATGCAAAGTGTGAGGCTGCCTGCTCCATGCTGGAGAGAGACACTGCTGGGTAGCTGGTGTTCCACTCTTCTTAGTAGGACAGAAAAGGTGTGGGCATTCTTCTGACAGTATTCTCCTTGTCTGGCATTACCCTCACTTTCAACCCATCTCTCTTTCTGGTACAGGAATTAAAATCTGCTTTACTTTTATGCAAATTGCTGACATAAACTTTTCCATTCCTAATGCAATTAGAAGGTGATGAGAACTCTTGTACTGGGTGCTGCTTGCAGGAAGGTATGAGACTCCTCCCCTCAGCAATGCTGTGGCTGTTGTTGCTGGCCATTAACCTCTGGCTGGTTGATATTGGAGAGCTGAAAGGGAGAAGTGTGTGTTCAGCCATTGTCCATAATGAAGAGAATAATGACAGCTACGTCAAATGGGTTTCCCTATGCTTGTTTATTCTAAATTAATTCAGGTTTCCAAGTTATCCTGAAAAAAAAAGGGACAGTGGTATTATTAAAGCTTTATGGAAAGGACATATATTAGGATTATATAGGATTATGCCTAGTTATATGCTACATGTCTTAAAAGCACCCCTCCATAAGGCAGATTAAGACATGGAAATTTTGCTAATTGCATTTCTCTGAATGAGGAGCAAGTTTGCTTAATTCTCTTTCCAAGTATTTGATTATGTTCGTTTATCAATTTTTTACAAATTATTTCTACCTTTTTACTTATTAGCTAATAAAACCTGCCTTACTGGAATATCCTAGAATACAATTTCTTACTATACGCATTCAAATATTTAAAACAGGTTCATGAACTTCCTTGTAACTCACACTTTCTTAGAATTTAATATAAAAGATGTGGAACGGGTAACTTGTTTTCCTATATAACTGTTGTCTGTCTGATCCATTTTCAATGATAAGGAAAATAAAAGACTCCCATTAGGAAACAAAATCCATCTTGCTTGTGTTAGACAGCTTAGGTGAAAATAAACCAGGAGAAGTGGGAGTTGGATCACAGCAGAATTACAAACATTATTTGTGGTATCTCTTTCTGAAAAAAAACTTTTGCGTTCCTTAGACTGAAATTCAATGAATACAAATTCAATGAAATGCAGGTCAAAAAAGTCTTGAGATGAAAATATTCATGTTAATTTTGCAAAACCAATTACTATCAGAGAAGAAACTGGTAGATCAAATATGCTGAAGCTGTAAGAAGTGACAAGGCTTTAAAGACTCAAAACACTTCTAACACAGAACAAGCACTATTTTCCTGGTCAGCAGTGAAGACCTTGCAGACCCTTGCATGTTTTAAACATAAACTGAAGAAACTGTTTTACACTCTAGAAAAGGATGCTTTTCTAGATAGAAAAAAAAGATGGAAGGTACCTGGGTAGAATCCAGGCAGTCCACAGAGCTGGTCTACAGCATGGGCCAAAGAGAGCAAATGTTCTGAAGGAAAGAGAGGAATTTGTGGTATGGAGTTCAACTCACTATTTCATGATTTAATCCTGGAGAAGTTCTCAAACTATTCCAGTTATGAGTTTTTCCCTGGGGAATCATGAATCCACTCCTGTCCTTGTGCTGTGTGTCCAATGCTGTGCTCCAGAACATCCCTGGCATGGCAGTGAACGCCTCCCTGGCAGCCCAGGTGTAACACAGCAGTGACACCAAGCTTCTTATTCCTTGTCCTTAATCCTCTCTGCTGCCTTTATCTGTCGCTGTTGACAAACTCCACCCTGTCACTCAGTCTCTAAGCGAAGGAAACTCCTCCCTCCTCTACATCCTGACTTGGCTGTGAAAGTCTTTCTGCTCCTTCCTTCCTCTCTGTTAAACACAATTTAACCATACCCACAGTCTTCCAGGTATCTTTCCTCCCTTGGTATAACTTCTTCCTTGCAGTCTCACTGGGAACTGTCTCTCTTCACTCCCCTTCACTCAAAACACAACACCCTCCAATGCCTGCCACTGTTTCTCTTTTTCCTTGTTTCCTCAATGTCTCATCTTTGTCTTGAAGGTCTTTGTAGCTCCATCTCGATCAGCAGTCTGATCTCTCTTATGTTGCTCCTCTTGCTCCAGTAATGGCTCCAGTTTTTTCCCCAGATTGTTTTCTTCCTTTATTCCTCTCTGCAGGACTTCTTCCACACTGTATTTTTAGAGCCAGACCTGCCATCCGAGGTTCAAAGCTTTCCTAAAGAGTATTATACTTTGATAATGTATTTCTGGGAAGCTGTCAGACACTTTACGAACTTCACACACTCTCAGTTCTTTAACAAGGGGTTAGTATAAAGGCTTGAATCTCTGACTGGCGTGTCCCTGTCTTAACCTATGTCCATCTGTAGGACTGCAAGCTTTTCAGGGCTGCTTCTGACTCCAGTCTCTTTCATGAGCCTAACTTCCAAGCTTCACAAGTTACTTTGAGAGAAATCCGGCTATGTATTGCTATAGTTTTTAAGATACAAGATATATTTTTTTTATTACAATGTATACATAAGCAACCCTTTCTATATATAGGTTTATCTATAGGTTTATATATATATATTGGTTTATATGTATCTTGATCTGTTGAGATGGCAATTGGGAATGCAAGCGCACATGTTAAGAACAAATTTCAGAATAAATATCCTACTGCACAGTTGTTGCTTTGATAACATTTTTTAATTCAAAAGTTTGATTTTTTTCTTCCATAAGTATTCCAGAAAAGGAGCTGAGAGATGTCTCTGTCCCCTGTGTTTACAATTCCTCTGAGTTTGTGTGAAATCCTTTGGTGTGTCTGGTCCATTGATTCCATTGTATCTGAATCTCACAGCTGATGACACGAATTTATTAAGGAAGATGATGCTCCTCAGTTGCAGAATGAATGATGTAATCTTAACTTGTTAAAATATTATCTTCCATCACTTTTCCTATCAGCTGAATGTGAGACCATACACAGATGGTGGAGCCTGGTGACAACCAAAGAACAATGTCCAGTTGTGTTCTGCAGTCTAGGAAAGCATGAGTGCTCTCCCCATCTGCTCTCACTTGCATTGTAGTGGTTTGCCTGCCACATAATAATAAAATGCTGACAATCTCCAGCAAAACACAGACTGAAGGTTTGTTCCTGTTCTTATCATGTTCAAACAGGATTGCATGAAGTTCTTACTTCACCATCACAAACTGAAATAAATCACTCTGATTTAGTTGCAGCATCCCCATGCTTACACCTGTAATGTGCCTCATAAATCAGCACTTAATGAAAATTAAACTGGATGAAAACTATTTTAGTTATATGTTTTGTTTAGAAAAAGGTAGGAATTTTATCAACAGACATGAAAATCAACATTGTACACAGCTATGGATGCAGAAGAGCCCAAATCCAATATATATGTGCGTATAATAAATTGATTATAAACAAAGAGGTTTACAATATTTTATTAGTGTTATGTCTATTAAAGAAGTAAATAAACAATGAAATGTTTTCTTTACTAGTTGCTGTAACTTAATTATAAAATCCTAGCTTTCAAGGCCTGGTGAATGACATTCACAGAGCAGTGTGTGCTGTTTGCTAGACCATAATAAGTAATTGTGAACGGTAAATCTGACTTTACAGTGTGTAAAATAGGGAGCTCACTCTCAGTTAAGAGTGTGCAGCTTCAATTCTAAACAACTGTGTGATTTGGGATGTATTTAATATCTTCCTTTTTCTCCATCCCAGATTTGGTTTTTAAACTTTTTTCTTATTATCAAAATGCAGAAAACATATGGTACTCAGTGTATGCTGTTATGGCTGTGAAAAATCAAACCATTTGTAAACACAGAGTTAAACTCTGTATGAGAGAATATGAATGCATTGTGCTTATCATACCAGTCCAGTGTGTCATTAGGCTGGCCTGGTCAGACAGGATGTGGGATTATAGCAAAAGTGGGACAGAGGGACAGAAGGACAGAGCTGTGTAATCAATGCAAACTCATTTATTATGTAAACAAGCATCTCTTGTTGATCCAGACGGATTTTCCTTATGGACAGGTGTTGGTGTGGCCTTCCTTTTGGGCAGATGGGGTTATCAGGCTTGATCTGGTTTTAAAATATATGAGAATTAGGTTTGTAATCGTGTTCTTTTATTTGTCTGGATTTGGCTCTCTGTTCTTAGGGGGGTGTGCACACAGTGACTGATGAGCCCCAGCAGCCCTGCCTCGCTCCACACCAGTGCCAGCCAAGTCCCACATGAGCTGCACATGAGCTCTTATTGCAGGGCCAGGTACAGGTGAGATACCCTGAACCAAACACTGCTCTGATGGGTCAGACATGGAGTCAGTTTGGCTCAAAGAAGAGCGATTAAAAGCCAGGTCCTGGAGGCAGATTTCACTCTTTGATACCCTGTTTGATCACTGCTCATTTTAGACCAAGCCAGCTTTTTTAACTTGAAGATATTTTGCTGCTAATGCTGGTGTACAGTCTCATACAGTAATGGCACCATGAAATTCAAGTCATGGCTTCTTTCATCCGAGATTAATTCTCCTCAAGGCACACATCAGATTTCTCCACCCTTCCACATGTGTTTGGGGTGAAGTGACATACTCTCAAAGGTGAAAACAGTTCCAGGTACCTGCCCATATTCTCCCATGCACCTTGCTACCAATGACCATACTGCTTCAGGACATGTTCCTGTGTGAAATTCCTAAATAGATGTACCTTGGGAAAAGCCAGAACAGGTTCTTGAGACACACCAGTATGTGCATTCTGATTACCCAAGGATGCTGGAGGGACTGAGGAGCCATTGTAACAAGGCAGAAAGCATCTCACCCACCACAGGAGAAGGGGAAGATACCATTCTTCATCTTGACCATAAATTAGGTCTCAAATTACAAAAGGGAAAAGGTGTAGCTGTTAATTATTTTCATGAGATGGTGCCCAAGGTACGGGGGTGACTGCAATGCTGGGCCCAAATACCAGATTACTTTCAAAGCCAGTGAACAAATGATACACAGCATAGCAAACTGCAGAAGCCAAAACCAGCCTTTCACACACTCTCAAATTTGATGTACAGCAAGTCATGGAGGGTGGCATGGAGCATGCAAGGGAACAAATAGGTCACTGGCAAGAGCAAGTAAGGCAATCTTGCAACCTGCAACTGCTAAAGAGATACAGAATTAGGTTCCTCTACCATGTTCTGATCAAATCTGTTACTATTCTGAACGCTTAGTGCGCTCTGTTGAGTGCCAAGAAGGACTGTGATGGGCTCACTCTGGATGTCAGCTCAGCCTCACAGAGCTGCTTGCTCACAGCTCTCAGTGGAATAGGAGAAAAAACTGGAATGGCAGAAATGAGAAAAGTCATGCTTTGAGGTAAAATACAGTATAATAAGTAAAGGGATTAAAAAAAAAAAAAAAGCAAAACAAAACCAAAGGACCCAAAATGATGCGAAAGCAATAACTTCCCACCGACTGCTGCTGACCCAGCCCCTGAGCAGCAGCCCCTCAGAAAACTCACCACCTCACACTGCTGAGCACAGCATCAGATGTGGAATGTTCCTGGGACCAGCTGGGGTCAGCAGGGGTCAGATGTCCTGGCTGTATCCCCTCCCAACCCCTTGCCCACCCCCAACCTCCTCGCTGTGGGGCAGTGTGAGAAAGAGAAGGCTTTGGCTCTACAGACAATTCACCTCAGCCAGAACCCACACAATTCCACAACTCTGTGCTTGCGGTGTCCTAGAAGTTTAAGTTTGGACTTCCTCTTGGCCACAGAATGAGCAGAGTCTTTGATGATGTCAAGAAAAAATGTTAGATCCCTTCCTGAGATGGATAGAGCCCTGACTGGATCTTGCAGAGAAGAACAGAGGGTCAGCTCAGTGCCCCACAGCCTGGAATTACTCTTGGGTCTGTATTCCATGTTGGGAAGAAAAAAGGCAGGTTTGGGCACACTCAGAGGGCCAAAGAAGCTCAAATGCCTGCCTTATTGCCCAGTATCTATCTGTATAGTGAAACTTAGTGTTTTATTTTTCTTTTGCGTGTCATATTCGATATTGTTTCCCCTCAGCCTGGCAGGTGGTGTGCACCAGCCATGATGAATGTGGATCAAAAGAAATTCTTTTGAGCCTACTCAGTTTTCTTCCTTAATTGACCTGAATGCTAAAGCAACTAAACTAAAATTTAGCTGGTAATTTTTGTTTGCCTGTTCTGTTGTGCTTGCATTGAGGGGGTTTTTCTTTAAACACTAAAAAGTCTACTAATTCAGAAAACCATCCTTAGTTTGAAGCCTGACAAAACACACAAATTAGGACAATTACAGAGGCAAGAGTAAGTGCATAAATTTTGAAGCACATGGAGTACATAAATAATTTGTACATATTTTAAGAATAATTATGAAGACATGAAGCTACCTGGAAATTAGGATAAAATGCAATATAGATATCCCAGGATAGATGGCAGCAGGCTGTCCTAAAAGCTATTCCCAGTATTCTAGAGAAAGGAAATGATATAAATCTCATATGGCTTTCCGTAAATACTGTGTTATCAACCAATTTCTTCTGTGAAATGTGATTGACATTTCTGTACAAGACCTTAAATTTTAGATGAATGTATGCTGTCAGGTTTTATTAATCAAGAGCTCTTCTAGTAGCCTTCCTGTAGCCCAAAGGCACTACATGGAGAAGTATTAACTAAAGCATATAAGCTGGTGTAGAGACCCAGAGAAGTTGGCTTTAGGTCACAGGGTGGATTAGATGCTTCCTTCTCCTTGCGGGTGGATCATCACAGATGGGAACTGGTGTGAGAGTGGATGGGGAACTGGTGAGAAAGGAGGGAACAGTGGGCTGTGTTGCAAAGGAATGTATCAGGAACAGTGACCAAGGCAGCTCCTTGAGCATAATTTCCAGGACTGCTCTTGTTTGAAATCTTCTCTGATGACTCTGACTCATTAAGTGCTTAAAAATGAAAATTCCTGATTGCATTGAACTTGGATGCACTGTCAAAACAGAAGAGGGCCAGAATTTCATAAAGGAAGAGCTAAACAACCTTGACCACTGTACAGCTAGAGCTGCCATGAAATTCAGAGCACAGACTGAAAGGGCAAAGTTTTGTACTCAGGGTCTGGCAGATACAGGTCTTCCTAGCATATTTGTGTTCCATTACAAAACAAACACAAAGAAGGACCTGAGAAGAAGAAGCTGGATCAGCTGATGACCTGATCACAGGATAGGTATTGCTCACTCCTTTTAAGTTGCCATGGAAAAGGTGAATGTAATTCCAGAATGTACCAGCACAAGCATTTCCAGCAGTGCTGGTACAAATGTCAGTGAGAGGGCCTGCTGAGATTCCCTGAAGAATGTCCTGGCAGGACCAATGATGTTTCAAAAGGACTGGAAAAACAGACAGGCTACTGATAGAGCTGGGGAGGGGGAGGTTTCAAGGAGACCTGTTTTCCTCCTTTGAACACTTGTAGAAACTTGCCAGGTGAAGAGAGGAGGTATTTAAGCTAAGAAGGAAGGTGGCACAAAAGCAGAGGCATATGTCCTGAAGATACTTCAGAAAGACTCTCTTTAGTTTCTGTGCTGGATCCCTCTGTTCCTTGCCTGAAAGGAAACTCTAAGGAAGCAAGACCTTGGCTGTTTGTCAGGATGCTTCACCCAGGAGAGTCTACCCAGGGAGAAGAGAGCTTTCAAAGCAATGCTTATGTCACCCTAGCCCCTTTAGGTTACATTCATCTGTCAGGGTAGGTAAGAAGATTTAACCATTAGGCTTTTGATGGGCCTTAAAATAATCCTGATTTTTTAAAATGCTGTCAGTAAGAGAAGGAAAGCTGGATAGAAAAGAAAAATACCTCTTTGTATTAAATACAGATTTCTGATTACAATTGTATAATTTCTTTTAGAGATATGACTGGTATTTTTGAACCCTGGACATACAGTTGCAATTATTTCTGTCCTTAAAGTAGTACAATGGCTTTAAAAGAATAGGTTTTTGGTGAGTTATACAAGAATGAATGCAATGAGATACCTGAACTGTGTGTTAACACACCTTCACACATACCCTCATTCTTGCAGCAGATTATTGTCTTTTTCTGCCACTATAATTGCAAATTCTCTGAACCATGTAAACAGTCATTTACTATCTGGAAAAAGAAAAATTACATATCTTGAGAAAAGGACAGACAAATGGTGTCCCAGTGCCAAACCTTCCCAGAACTAGGTAAGGAAGAAAGACGTGGTCTTCCCTTCCTTACCTTTTCTGAGCATTTTTATTTATAGACACGGAAGATTTGCCAGATTATACAAACTGGTACACAATGTGAAAATAGAGATTCTTTATTTCTGTGGCTTTGAAATTATAATTTGTATTTTGCTTATGGGTGGAGACAAATAGTGAAGAGGTGGAACAAACTGTCCACAAAATTGTCAGGTAATAGAGCTTTCCTCAAACATAATTGCAATTGCTCCAGTTCATTTGTCACAGTATTTGCAGATGGGCTTACATTGAAAAAATAGCAGTCTGCAATTATTTGATAGAAATAGTTGTGGCAGAGATTCTTTGCTCTGTAGACAAATCAAGCTTGTGTTTTGTTATATAGTTAGTTTTTGAAGCTCTGTATCATTTAGAAAAAAATTCCAGTCACTGGAATTCTTTGTACTCCTGTCTGCTGACATCCGGAATTAATTATAAGTGCATGCTCATCCTACCTGGATCAAGAAAAATCTAAAATTTTAAAATAAAATAAGGAACAGTAGACCAAATAAAGGTCACAAGCTTCATTAGGTTCTTCCTGCATTACACTTTTTTATATCCTTAAAAATAACACAGAAAACAGACAAATTTACAAGGGCTGTTGGAGGGAAATTATCCATAGAGACCACTACAAGCAGACCAGTGACAGACAACAGAAAGGCCTGAAATCCTACAATCCAATGAACTACAGTGGAATTTCCAAGTATCTCACAAAGTCAGTCACAGCCCCGAGGGCTCTTCTACCTTCTGCAAAGTACTGCAGCAACAGGAAGAAGCCTCATCTCTCTACCCCTCCCTACTTCCTGGAGGATGAAATCTTGATGTTCAGACCAATCTGCTGGTGGAAGAAAGGTGTGGATGAGAATAATTCCTCACTGATCCTGAAAGTAATAAACTAGGTGGACCTAATGCTTAGCAAAGGAGCAGTTGGCCAGTCACAAACATTGTTACTCATTTGTGGCCTTTTTTAGTGCATGTCCAGGAACCCTCTGCTAGGGTGGACATTATGATTGATTTACTATGAAATCAGCGATCAACACAGGGAGGAAAATGCTTTTGTTTTACCTGGGGAAAAATGGTTATGTGGCAAGAATCCTGCATACTGATCCACTGGGAGAGGGGTTTTGCATTGCCATACAGAAAAGGAATGACAGATTAATTAGTTATTTGGGCTTTAATTGTATTTAAATGTATTAATAATTCTAAGATAAAAGCTGCACAAGAACACTGTGTATGTTTTCACAGTGAGACAGTATTCCATAACTGAAATCTGTAAACCACTGTGTTATTTGAAGGGGATTTAAGCCTGAAAATGTATTTATTTTCTCTTTTATGTCTTTTGCAGATGCTTACTAGATAATCCAGGAACAAAACTGCTGATTTATAGAGCAATACTGCACATCACCGGTCTGATTTATTGGGTAGCCTCTGTTTTGTTAGTTCAGCAAAACAAGAATGGTATTTTTGGGACCAGAAGTGCCAAAAAACAGCGTTCATCATGAAAAATATAACCTAAAGAGCAAGTTGAATTACTGAGGTGCCAAAGTAGCAGGGTTATGTTATGCTCTTTTTTTTTATGGTCAACTGTGAGATTAGTGCCACCACAGAACTCCAAGGTTAGCATTGCATGTCCCTAAGCCTGTCACAAGGAGGCCTGATGCTCTAACTGTAGGTTTGCCATTATTGTGACAGGTTCTGGAATCATGCCATGCTCCATTTTATCCATCCCCTGTTCAAACAACGAATAAGTAGCAAAATGTGGTACTCTTCATGAGAAAATCCTTTTTCTGTAGTTGTAAGGGTTATATTTGAGATTGTAGATGTGATTATGTATGAATTCTCTATTTGCTAAAGAGGCTTCATTTGATTCGATTCTTTTCCAGGCTACCTTATTTTTCTGAATCTCAGTCTTTAAATAGAAATCCTCTTTTATATCTTTATTGGTCATGATATCTAATATTCTTTAAATGTACAAACCAGAAGCTTATTTTTTTTTTAGATGATTGGAATTATAGCTGTCAATCTTGCACTGAATTTGGTGCAAGTATCAATGTAGTATAATTTCTCAAGGAGATATAAAAACCCCACCCACAGTTATTATGTTAAACTTTTTAACTCATTCCATAAGCTTTCATCATAATGCCCCAGAAATATTTTCTCACTTATCTTAATTTTCCCAGTGTCATATTCTTAGTTTTTGTATCAGTTTTCTAAGAACACCAATTTCTTTACAATTTTATGCATTTATTTTAAACAGTAACCAGTTGGGGAGGGTGGCTAATTTAAATACATGTATATCTCTCCATACAGTGATACATCTGGTCATCTACATCTCTCTATATAATGATATAACTGTGCATTTCTGTCTCTCTCTATAATATCCATTGAGGGTTTTCATCTCTATGTAGTTGATTCAGTATTTTCTCCCATTTGCTTATTTACTAATATTTTTAAGACTGCAGTGTTTAAGCCAGTTTGTCTACATTTTTACTCTTTCCTGCTTCAGTAAGAGCAGTGGGTGACTGCAAGACTGGTTTCATTGTCAGTCAAAACAACAGTAGCTATAATTATTTTCTAAGCATATATTTACTGTTTGTTTCCATGAGTCACATTCTTGAACATGCAAATGTGTTATTGAATTTGATGGGCAGATTCATTCATGTCAGTACTTCTCTATGTATTGGAGTGTGATCAGAAATTACAAAACTCCATGCCTGTTTCATTTTTGAAAGATACCCTAAAGAAATTTGGAGGAGTCCAGTCTTTTTATCCCCATGTGACACTTGGTGGTACAATATGTTTCTGTCATGAAGAGAATAGAAATAGTACAAAATAAGTTTTTCTGCTCAGCATATTTTGTATTTTAATGGGATTTTTTTCACAGTATTATTTTAGTTGGTCAAATCTCCACCATGTGCAGAATAATTATTACCTACATGAGTTATTTTTGAGACTGTCAACTTGAGATTTGGAGATATGTTTTGATGTACAGGATTGGTTGTCTCTGAGGCACTCTAATCAGGTACATTTGTAATTCCTAGAAGGATATATGTTTCCTTGGTGCAGTATTTTCAGCATTAAGATACCTGTCACCTCACAGGGCAATCTGCACTTAAATGTTCCAGTATTTCAGATGTTGTCCAGATGATCACACCATCTGCATAGTCAAGGTCTGTGAAAGTCATCTGGCCAATTAATCTTCCAGAGCTTAGGTCTCCTACTCAGGTGGATCAGCTACCTGCCTCTGGCATGGAAAAATAATGAGAAAGGATGTAGGAGAGGGCTTCAGCTGCTTGTGATTCTTTTCCTGTCTCCTGCCTCTCTATTTCTGCCCTGTGGGAGAAGAAAATGACATTTAGCCAGGAACAAGCTTTCTGTGCCTTGTAGCAGCATGTGTGAGTTCTCCACAAAGATTATGCATGTGGTTTTTGAAACATGCCTTGCCTGTGTCATATTGAGGCCACAGCATATGATCACTCCCTTTCTGCTAAAGGGAAGGTAAGTAAACAACTACACAAACACAAGAACTGCAATGCTGAGAAATCAACCCATGGCACACAAGGATAATATAAGCAGAAGTATTGTCCCCAGAGTGATTATTATTCAGGCCATTTACAAGAAATCTACTACAAGTTCAGTGTGTAAATTATTTTCATTTACAGGAATGGCAGGCTGAGCTTTTAGAAAATAGCTCTGAACTAAGCTGCATTGTCATCTGTGGAAAAACCAGCTGGTGGATCTTAAATTTGGTATCTTAGTTTCCCACAGCTTCAACATTTATGATTCTTCCTGATACTAATACATGCAATTCAGGTTTCATTTCTATGCTTAAAATAGAGAGTAAAGTGATATACAGGAGGCATCAGTTCACTGCCTTGAGACTTGCAAGGAAATTGTTTAAAAAGCAGTCTAGCAAGGGATCTAGCTTTCACATCCCTCACATTATCTGAAGAAAATTCCCCTTAATTGATGAAATATTTGAATAAAACACACTATTGGCAAGGCTCATAGTAATTTATAAATCCTGGCTGTCAAACAGGGATCCACAAGAGGAGGAATATTAGGCAGAAAATTTTGGTGTGTTTCAGAATAAAATTGCACTATAAAAATATCTATCATTGAAAAATTTTCTAGCCAAATATATCCACAGTCCTATGAAAAGTCAGGGATTAGATTTCAAAGGCTATAGAGACATTCTGGACCTGAAAACAAGATATAAGCCATGTAATAGGAAAGCCTCAGATTGTGCTAATAACTTCTACTATTCTGAAATGATTTAGGTCAGACAGAGCTTATCTTTCATTGCTCAGAAGCATGCTAGTCTCAGCATTTGTGTTTTATGAATGTCAGATTCACAGATATAACTGTGAACTAAAATACTGCCCTTGAATAAATTCTTATCCTGGACAATTTTACAGCATTTTTGCTGAGTGTTGCAATGTAACAAACCCTCTGAGTGTTGTTGTCTCCAGAAGAATTGGGACATTATAGAAAAAAATTTAACAGCCATACCCAAGGAAATAAGGACAAATTTATCCTGGATAACTCTGAAAAATCAGTTCATGCAAATGTTATGTGAAATAACACTAATTATTGTCTGGTAAATGGTGCTGCTTCAAGCAATGGCTAATCAATAGCTGTATTAACTTTCCAGAAGACAGAGCCAGAATGGGTTCCAGATGGGCTGGGGTTAGGTGGTCTGGGAAAATAACAGGCATCTTAAATTCCAGTTTGGAGGAACTGGTCTTGTTTGTTAACTGCATCAAATACTGATGCAGTTATTTATTGGTAAGAATGTTTATTTATTGGTAAATAATGATGTAGAAGGATTTGATTTGATGGCACTTCTCCAAGTAAGTTTTTAAAGAAAGGAAAGACATATATTTTAATTCTTGTCAAAGCTCAGAACAAAAGGGACCCATTTAACTCTCTGTTTTCCACTAAGGTTAAAATGGCACCTCTGCTCAGTTATTTACTTCTTTCTACACAAAATCTCCATTTCATCAAAGTTCAAATGTGCCAACAAGAGAAAGAATTCAGTATTCAAATGAGAAATTGAACTATAGCATAGACACATTCATGAAGGACTTAATCTATAAAACGTGAAGGCCATGGTACTCTAAATTCTACCTTGACTTTGTCCTCTTTCGATAGCAGAAATTGATATTTAGGTATAGACATTGGCCAGAAATCCCCATCCAAGTTTTTGTTTTAACTTGCTGTCTTTATTAAAGCTGGTGACTATTTGGCAACAAAGGAGATGGTTGATGTTTCCAGCTGGCACTTATAATAAAACATTATAAGAATAACTGAAGGACATCTATTGGATCTGAAAATCTTTGCTATTATTTTAGCAGGCTCCAGTACAGCTGTTAATGCATCACATCCTGCTGCTGCCAGGACAAGCTCATTTCCTGCCAGAAGTAACAAAGAAGTAGCTCAGGCATGATATTAATCTTATAAATGTTAGAATAATCTAATATCAGCCTCTACAATTTACATTTTATAATCATGATAAATATCATATGGTGTCTCTTAAAAGTTGTATTGGTTTGTCAAGAACTCTTATCAGTATGAAGTCTGTATCTGCAAATCTCTGAGCAAAGGAACAACCTCCCTCCAGTGTTACATCCCTGACCTCCACAGATCAGCTGATCACTGCTGCAGCTGCCACTTGAGTTCTTGTGATGCTTATCTGGATCTTCTTGACCACTTCCCTAAATACTGTGTTTTGTTCCTGCTTCATTTTGCATTACTTTTAGATTTGCTTTTCACTGTTACAGTCATCTGCAAATTTTGCCTCATGCTTGAGCTGTGTTTAGTGGAGTTGGGGAGTAAACAAATGACTTGTTATACTAACTTCTCATTCCAGTTTCCTCTTTGGGGAAGTAACTGGAATTTTACTTCCCACACCTCAATCAGTGACTCAAATTGAGGCGACTTTCCACAGCTGTGTCCTGACTGCAAAAGTACATTTATCTGGCATTTTGTCCTCATAAAGAAGGTTTTCAGTATTTAATCTTTTTTTAACAGAAATCCTAATTTCTTTTTCAAATGCAGTGCAGCTTCAGTTTAATCATTTGGACATAATTATGGCTAAGGTTTGGTTCTATTCCAAACAAAATAGATTCCTCAGGCTTTCTTCTTGCACTGGTCTGACACACTGAATGCAACTGGTTGTTATTTACAGCTGGCTGACAGCTGTAATACATTTGTAGCCTTCACTATTGCAGTGTATCACTGGCAGGAAACTTTTAGCAAGTAGCACAGCTGGAGAGGTAACAAAATGGTTCAGTGATTCTGTTAACACTCAGTGCTCAGCATCTCACCCCAGGGTTTGCTGGGCCCTGCTCTGGGAACCCCCTCGTGTGCTGACGGACCGGGGCTGAGCAGCATCTCAGAGCCACAGCACAGCAAGAAAACCAGGAAAACAGGCAAAGGAAGAGGACAAAAAGTGGGTTCAGACTGCCACTGTCCCCCAAAGAGCCCTGAATGGGACACAGGTAGAGGTGCAGGCACGGAGCATCCTCCTGTCCCACTCTGCACCATTTCTCCTGCTGTTTTACAACAAATTTGCATTTATGCTATTCAATTTACAAGGTAAAACCCAGGGGGATCTGGCTGTGCATTGACCAGATATGACCTTAATCCTCTCACATATTTTTCATATGATTAGCACGCAGTTTATAATGTATTAGTGTATTCTTCCCATGAACTACTGGAACTTTGGTTCATTTCTTTTTCTTCTGTATAAAGCATATGAAGGATTTAGTCCTATTTAACTTTCTCTTTTCCAAGAAGCCTTTCTCATCTGATGAAAAAAGGTTTAACATGGTGAAAGTACCCGAAAAACAATGTTTCTTAGATTTTGTTTCTGTTCTGAGGTAGTTCATTCAACGTTAAGAAATGTGAGATAACTGTCATTTCAAGCTAACACACTTGTTTTTTCTCTTTTCTTTAGTCCATTATATTTCTTTTATATACCCCTGGTTGAGGTACATGCTCTGTTCTTTTGTTTATATGCTTAGTTCAGGTTGTAGTTCCACCTAAAATAAGATGCAATGGGAAGTTTTAGCTTGGTTTATACTTCTGTATGCTTTTAGTCTAATATGAGCTGTAAGAACTGTTCCTAAATTAAAACGTAACAAGTTTTTTGCCTTCATTCCAAATGCCTATCCTGCTTTTTGTTGCATTTTACCATTGTGAGCTTAGAGAGTAGTATATTTCCATTAGATATCCCAATTACATTTCCAATGCTGTATTATTTAATGCTTATATGCACTTCTTTTAAACAGGTGACAGGATAAGTATTAAAACTATGACTGCTTACTGCAATTAACTCAGTAATGAGTATAACAATGATTACTGGATAGAAGGCATGAGAGGAATTCTTAATGCTTTCTAACAATTAACAAAAAAAGTGTACTAAGCTGTATGAAGAAGTGTCAGCTGCTAGATATACCCTGGGGCCTGCTGGGAATCAGGCACAGTCCTCAGTGTGTTACACTAGTCCAGAGAGCTTCAGCTAATCATCAGAAGAAGCATCTTTCCTGACTCATATGATCTGAGACCTCAAACTCACTTGAGCAGCTGTTGTGAAAAAAACTTATTACCAGCTGAATATCCCAAAACAAAATGGGACTGCTGGGACAAAATGTCCTCAATGAAAATTTCAGTTTCCTACTTTTAAGGGCAAAAGGTGTGTAATATTATCCAAAGGTCAATATCCTGTTTCACTTGATTTAGGTTGAGATAACTGGTGTGGAAAGTATTTATTTACAACTTCTCAAACAGCCAGGACAGCTACAAAGTTACAAGTGTTCATAAAGAACATCAGTAAAAAGAAAGAAAACTGTGCATTAAGCTTTTTATGCCAAAAATAAAAACCAACCAACCAACCAACCAAACCCATTAAGTCTACCTGCAGTCAGACAGCCTGTTGTAGTCTCTGTGCTGGCCCACACAATCAGAAACTTCCCTCTTCGTCCACGTTTTATGTCAAAGGTTTCATTTATCATAAAAAATCTCCTTTATTGGTCCCTTTCTTGAAGTTCTCCAGCTCTAACATCCTTGGAGATTGCTGTGACACTTCTCCCCTAAACTAAGGGCTTTCTCAACCCTTTCAACGGAGCTCATTTTGTCAGATACATCCTGCAATTGATTCTATTATGTTGGTTATCAATAAAAAAGTAAACTTTCTCCAGCCTGTACCTGGTGAGCTATGAAGTTTGTGTGTTTGACTGGAATCCTCAATACAAACATGCAAACAAGATTCACCCATGCAGTGCATCGCTGGCACTTGGCTGAGAACAGTGTGGGAGGCCCCTCCTTTGGGGTGATATTTGCATTGTGGTGACTGAACTCCAGATCCTATCTTTCAAAGGTGTGGCAATAACAGTATAACTTCAAACGCAGCAAGCTCCAAGGTGTACCTCAGGCAGAGTGACTGATGAAGAAGATAACTAAAGAAATGGTGATGGGAGCTGCTTTACTGTCAGAACAGTCATACAGGAGGAAATTCAGAAGAAATAAGGTTTACTTTACTTCATCTGGAAGACTTTTCCTGAAACATATGAAGCCTTTTAGGGAGACAAACAAAATCCAGTCCACTCTGCAATGGGATGTCCTATCTAGAGCATATTCCATCTAGGAAAGAATAAAGAGACAGTTTCACAGGTCAACAGTTATTGCCAGTATTGTACATTAAATGGGTAGAATACAGTTATCTACCCTGAAAATTACTTTTTGTGTGTGTCCAAGCGTCATTTTTTTAAACACTGTGGAAAAACTAGTGACCTTCATTGAGACATTGGTTCTTCTTTGTCTCTCTCATATAAAAGGTGCACTTTGCCATCTCATAATTTTAATTTCACTGATGAACTGTTAAGCATTTTCAGTGCATGCACACCACCACAACTGTTGCACCCTATTTCACATTGGTTTGATAATATATCACTGGGATAATAAATCACAGTGTCCTGTGGGAAAGCAGAAGCAGAAAACAGAAAGACACAAACTGCTCTTCAAGGTATTTATTTATTTAACCTGAGGATTTGATAAAGGAAAACTCTTTAGATAAAATGGCCGGATCAAGGGAACAAAAGGGAGGGGACGGCAAATCAGAACTCCATCATTACAAAAGGTGAGGGAGTGGTAGGCATGATGCAGTGACATTACTCAGACATTACTCCTCTGTAACTGGAAGAGAGGGTGCTGGAGCAATTTCTGCTCTTGTTTTGTTCCCTAGTAGGGACTGTGTTTGTTACCCACCCTTCTCTGTTATCTTGTGTTGTCACTGTGTACAGGATGGTTTACATACATTAGGTACATCCCTGCTCTCTCCACAAGGCCCGGCTCCCCAAACCAGCTCTGCCTGGCTCTCCAAACCAGCTCTTCCCAAGGCTGCATTCCTGCACCGATGAGTCATTGACCTCCTGTGGTTTGTGTTCCCACCCCAGCTGGAGCCTCTGCTCTTGGCCTCTCTGGCACTCTTGGGGGCTTTGTGATGTTACTGTGAAATCCAACAGGCTTCAGGCATGCAGTGCCAGATCTTCAAAGGGCAGCAGTATCCCAAAGCTCAATATTAGCACAGCAAGCCCCAGTGTCTCAGCTTCCTGCACAGTCAGTGTACAGAGATAAGAGAGAAATTCAAAGTGGTGAAACTGGAATTTAATTCCTGAACCTCTTTCTGAAGGACCCCAGCTCTGACTGCTAATGCTAGAAGAAGCCCAAGATGGTAAGTCAGATGTTAAGGAGGTTGTATCAGCCTTTGAATATACAGCCCACATCCATCATCCCCCACCTACCGCCTCCACAGCCTTGCAAAGGAAGTGTAATTGTCCTGAGGAGCAATCAGTGCAGGATTGCTGAGCAGCACTGACAGGCTCTATGAGCAGTAAATCCTCCTCCAAACCAGTTCAGCCAAAAAACTGAATTCAATTATTGAAGATACAGAGAAACACGAATACTTGAAGGACACACTTTAATCTCAGTAAAATCAAAGGAGTGAGTTTTCCAGGCTTTTTGTCTTAACTGTTTTCAGTCATTGGTAATTCTTCTCCTACTTCTGAAAGAGTTTTGGACAGACCTTCTCGCTGGGATTTTCTCGCTTTATTCATAGCTTACTTTCCTGAAGAGTACTTACACTGCTGTTCATTTCTGTGCTTAGTTAATGAACTTCTTGTCTCTAAGCTTCTACCTTTTCTAACATCAAAAGTGTCCCAAGCTTTTGATCAGTTCTTGTGGACTATAAAATTGTTTTTTAGAGGGATAATATGAATAAAGATATGCTAAGAATTAATATTATACAACATTTATAAATAATTACGCTGTTTTCTGAAATCTGAGCCAAGTATCAATGGCTAACTTGAATTCCCATATGCTAAAGCACTGCAAATACCTTCGGATTTCTAAGTTGCAATCTTGTTACATCGCTTTTTAAAATTCCTTCTCCTTGTGTAGCATCAAACCCTCTTTTATGTAAGAAATGCCTACTGCTGTTTCTGATGGTAGGACTACCATCAATAACTTATTATTTAATTCTAGTTTACAGATCCCTAGCAACAGCTCTTTGATGCTTCTCCTTTTTGACAGGTGGAAGAGAGTTTGTGTTGTGCATCAACCTAATGCACAATGCAAATTAAATTTGTTAAGACAGAAGCACAAAATTACAGAAGCCTAAGAGTATGAAAATGACACATAAAGTCAACGGTCCTTCTAACCCACCAATCTATAGCAACCAACAGCAGATGTCTTGTGCAGAATACAAAATACAGGGATCATGCAGTAGTATTTTCAGAGAGCGATGTCCCTTAACTTAGTCCCCTGTGGATATTTCTTCCTGCATTTGCCTAACCACTTATTGAATCCATATACATTTTTGCATTGAACAACACTGTCTGTAGAATTTTTATAGCTTATTTACTCATGGTATGGAAGATCACCTCCTGTAGCTTCTTCTGCATCTGCTGCCTACTTGCTTTATTTAAGCGTAGTACTGCTGTCTTTTGAACTGTAAAACACACTTGTTCTTATTTATTCTCTGTGTTCCTAATGGCTGCAGAGGCCTCCATTGTATTCCCTTCTCAGCAGTTTCTTTCTTGTGCTGGCACTTGCTCCTAAAAGAGCTGGTCCAGACTTTGATCATCCCTGCTGCCCTTTTCTGAACCCATTCCAGTCCCTGGGATGGAGGAGTCATAACATCCCAGAATACCCAAGGTGCAGGCACATGGGGCTCATATGGGGAAAAAAATTAATGATTTCTGTTATGTCCTCTATTCCTTCCTTTGTCATTTCTGACATTTGATTTGTTTTTCTGACCTGAGCACTTGACAACCTTGTTGACATCGTAATAAAATTCTCAATTCCAGTAGCAGTCAGAGAGGCTATTATTTTATAAATAAGATGTTCCTTTGTGAATCATCTGCACTTTAATACTTTTCTCACTCCTGGTTTTGCTCCCAATACTCATGGCCTTTGTTCCAAATAATTCAGTGATGGTTTTGAAAATCTTGTTTTGCTTCAGATCATTTTCAGCTGCTGCCTGCTTTGCATGTTGGAAGTACATATCCAATTATTTGATGTAAATCAAAGCTTCCAGGCTACTACTCAATTTAAATTCTCCTTCAAAGTCATGCCTTATTTGAATAGAAAAGGTTACTATCCCCCTTTTTATGCAGAGACATATTTTAATTCAAACAAGTTTACATCACAAAAGACAGTCCTAAGATTTCTACCTTAGACAATATGCAGTTCTTCTTTAAAAATAAAATGTCCTTATACTTTTTTTCCACAAAGAGATTTCCATTGGTGTTTTTTTTTTTTTTTTGGTAAGTTAGATCTATCATCTTTTATTCTATTTCCACTTTGCTTTCATCATGAAAAATCCTTCATAACTATCTACTTTTCCTTCAGTAGCATGTATATTCCATGTGGAATCTACTAGGTATGAAATTTCCCTATTTTCTCTATTCTTGCTTTTTACAAAACTTATGTCATCATCTGACAAACTGCACTTGGTCATACTGCAATATTTTTTTAGATTCAGGCATCTGAGGCAATGGAGACCTGTATAACATTCTGTGTTGACACTAATTTTCCTCTCATTGCCTGTCTTGTGCATGAATGCCTTAAGCATATGGATGTGCAAAAGATTCTCTTCTATCAGAGCCACAGAGCTAGAAATTGTGATTTCAAAGGCTTTTTCCCTTTTTGTCCTGTCTTCTTCCATGATGAACACCTTCTGTTCTGACCAAAAATTCACCATTAACTGCTTGGGGATAGTACCAAACATTCATTAAAGAAACCTCTCTGGGGAAAAACAAAAAGACTGTCAACAATTTTGAAGGCAAAATGTGGTATTTCAATAGGGAGAAGAGAAGAAAAAAAGCAGATATTTCCTGTCCTGAGGTTGTGGATAAGAGTCAATGCACTGAAACAATATTATACCTGATTCAGATTGTATGGGCAATCACACACTAAAGAGGTAGCAAAATGGCTTTTGAATTGATTCAATTTTTGTTATGACTCTATCTCATTTTTATATGTGCAGCACTCCAGTGGAGGTGTACAGCACTATCAACTGAGCATATTTTTCCATTTAACTGTTTTCAGGCTTTGAGGCCACTTAAAATTCTGATTCAAACAATCCCAAGAGAAATAATTTTGCTTTCTATTGTGTTTGTTTTTCCTTTTTGTATCCTTACAGTAGCATGGAGGAAAATACTGTAATGTGTGGGTGTTCTGTAGAGGCTTATTCATGAGTCAGTCTGCTCATTTTGCATCCAAGCATTCAGTTGCTAAAATCAGCAGACCCTATCTTGTATATCTCTAGATCTGATCTTGTATAATAGCTGAGAACAATAGAAATAGAAATTTGAACAGTTTGTATAGATTATTTAAAAAAGCATTAGAATAAATTACCATGAATTCTAAACACAGAAACACATCTGCTAACTGACACTGACATGAATAGTTTCTTTTGTGCTGACAGATATGATATTTGCAATAGGAGATTCTCTCTGTGTGTGCTGCTAGGAGGGGCCAGAGGCCTTAGGAACTTTTGATATTTTCCTTATGAAAGATAGTGTTAATTGAAGATCATACTGGGATTATGAATGTACCACCAAACATGCTTTCTACTTGCAAATGTTATGGTAACATTCCTGGAGATGAACACCAACTACAACCACATGAGGCTTCAATAGTGACCCTTAGTCAGAACTAAATTCCTCAGAGGAATTTACCATCCCAAGTTTTGGGTTACCTTCCTGGACTGAAGGCTGACATAAATGGTCACTGATTTGGAGACAACAAAGCTGTGATGGTTTCTCACAGAGGGTCTCTCACGTGAAGTCTCATGTAGGTTTGTGAACTTGTGAGAATTATGGTTTCTTTTAGAAACGGTGGGCAAAGGCAATAGGCTGACTTTTCATCCTTTGTTATTCCTCATTTCAGATCTGGTGTGCCTGCCATGCAATGCCTGCTTCATATTCAGCTTTGCTTTGCTCACATGCTGGCTGTCAGCTGTGCTTATCCAGCAGTTTGGGGTCTCTTCCTCTGATGCCTTCAGTTCTAACTTTTTTATTTTTCAAATCCTGTACTGCTTAGTGGTTAACTCTGAAGTTTCGTGTGGCCTGTTAGCTGCTGTTCTCTCACGCTGGTTAGACATAACAAACCTCTCTGTTTGTTTGTCTTCAAGGACACCAGGCCCCAAAATGTGTAAACTAAAAGCCTCTAAAGGGGGGCAAATCTGGGGTAATTGCATCATGAACTGAAGTTATAATTGGACAATTAACCCTGATACACAAATGAACCAAACTTACAAAAGTGTGAAGAACTCATGACCTGGGGTCTATCTTGGGTGTAGCCTTTGACCTGCCCAGGGTGTACCTTTGAAGGCCCTTCAAATAAATACCTACCTTTATTCCCTTACTCTTGTCTAGTCTCTGTTTTTAGGTGGTCACCTCAGGCATCACCTCTGCACATGGAGACTCAGACACCCCCTCTGAACAGATTAATTAAATGATGACTGATGTGACTGCTAGCAGAGTGAACACTGGTGGTGTCTTACTTTTAAAAGTCACTTATTTTTACATAACCTATGTAATACACAACAGACCATGCACTTTTAAGATAAATGTGTGCAGGTTGGGGTAGTAAGAAAAAGCAACTGCTGCTGACTTCAAACCTAGAAGGGAATCTATGAGAGGAAAGGGCAACACAAAGACATTGGGCTCTTGTTGGGCAGAGGGGAAACAGCTGGAGGCAAGGATTTCCCTGGGTGGTCTGACAGGGCCACATAGTGCACCCATGGGGTAGAACTCCCTTCAAGCTTACAGGGCTTCCCACTGCACTCTACAACATTGTGTACATTCATCCATGTGGCCAACATCAAAGGTAATTGAAAACAAAGAGGGAATAGAAATAGCCTTGTATTTATTTTAAAATGTTCAGTTTGTAGCAGGTTGTATCAAGAGAAATTAAGATCAGAGAGCTGAGGTAATTAAATGACACTTGCTCAGCAGGTTGTTTCAGGTCTGTCTCTTTAAAATCTGCCTTTTGCTAGTGTGCTCTTCCATCAGTGGCCTATCCAGCACAGTGAGATTAAAAGAGGATTTTGACCTACTTCATCACTTCTGTAAACAAGGAGATTCAATGAGTTTCAGCTTGTTCATTGACATCTGGGGCTTGACCAAAGCCCAGTGAAAATCAATGGAAATACTTCCATCAGCTGTAGTGGATTTTGAATCCTGCCTTTGAAACTTGGAATAAAGATGACAGTGAGAAAGGAATTCACTTCTGAGCATAAAAAGAATGGATCATACATCCATAATTTGTTTTGACCAATTAATGACTGACTTTTAAACACAGAATTGAACACAGACATGATGATGTTTCTAACTGTGTTATGAAGTGTCTTGATAAACATTTGTTATAAAAAATTAGGAATTTGAATTAAGTAAATTTAATATTGGTAAAATAGCATTACAGTGGAAAGGTGGAGCCATTTGAACTTCTTAACTTTAGTTCTGCAGAAATATAGTTAAAGGCAGTAGCAATCTATGCAGCATTTTGTGTTATTAAATAGGTCATTGATATGGGTTGGGCAAGGGCTTTATAGTTCTGTTGGTAGCTGAAGGGGTAGATGGGGTCTTGGGGCCATTCAGATTTTTTTTTAAGCAGGACTCCAAAAAACTCAGGAAAAATATGAAAACAGAGTATTAATTTGCTTCTAGAATAAAATGGCTGTTTAAATTTACAAGTCTAAACTCAAGATCTTATTCAGAAGAATAGCTCATTTTAAAGGACTTAAAAATTTTAATCAGTTTAACTCCAGGCCGTGTTTTAGCAATAATAGTGCAGATTAAAATGCACTACAGTAAAGTAACAGCATAAGGAGTGTCTCCATTGGAATTTTACTGTGTTGGTTCCCTTTATGTTGAACAGCTTCCAGGAATGGAGATGAAGACTTCTTTTGAAAAAAATGCCAATCTGCAGCTGCTAGGAAATGTATTCTAGTCTTGGAATTCTATCTTGACTAAATTCCCAGTTGGAAACCTCATTATTTTAGGAAATTATTTACTGCAACTAAAAATATCACTAAGGATGCCTGTTGAGACACTAAATTGACTTCCAAAAAGCCAAATAAGTTCATTAAGTGTATTCAAAAGATTACCTGCATCCATTATCTGTTCAAAGTAAATTAACTGACTTTTATTTAAAAACAGAAATCCTTTCTACAACAGTGCACATTTTTTCAGTGGTGATTACAAGACTAAACATGTGTAAAAAAATTCAGAATACATATATATCTAAGTCCTTCCCCACCACAAGCCATTTTTATCTATTTCCTTCCAACGTAGCTTGTAAAACCCACAAAAAAATAGAGGTGTATCAGTCCTCAAACAGAAGCCCCCATGGTGTTTAATATTCTGCCAGCACAGTTCTTCTCCCAACCTGAGCTGGTCTCTGAACTGTCCAGACAGATGCCATCAAACCAGTCATAGGCAGCTACATGGTGAAGCCTAAGAGATTTTCCCAACTATTTGTGTAAGCTCCCACACATCACCAGATGTCTCTGGTGAGATTGTCCGTAGAACTAAAGATGTTTAAGCTCCCGAGGGAAGAGACCAACTTTAAGTATGTGGGTTGGGCAGTGTTTTTTTACTAAAAAGGCTTATTTTTTAGCCTCATCTCAAGTAATTTATTATCATCTTTCTCTTCTGGGCACATGTAAAATAAAAATATCTATGGATGTAGTGTGTAGGGAGCAAGTGTGACTATTTATTAGCTCTTTTTTTTCTGATAAACAGTAGGGATGATAAGCTGGAATTTATAGTATTCAGTGTGTTGTACCTGATCCTTACAAAGTTGTCTTTCAGATGTGTGAGCACCCAAGGTTTTTCTGGCTCTATTCTGGAGCTGCCTGGTAATGTGATGCAATGTTTCCTCTCACTATGCTTATGGCCGTGTCAGAAAATCAAGGAATATGGTAAGATTTCTTTTGTGATTGCACAAATACAAAACATTATCTCTTCATTCCTTAATATTAGACTGGGGAGAGTGAATGATTAACGTAAAAGAGCAATGAGAATCTTTGAATGGAAATGAAATGGTAGTTCACCACAAAGAGAGTTCAATAGACATTTGTGACTCATCAAAGGGGTATTTAAAATGCATTTATTACTGCCATAGCAGCAGGAAATGTAAAAACCAAACGCCTTAAGTGTGGAAAACTTGTGACTCTGCAGCATTTTCTAAAATCCAGGTTCTTTTGCATCAAAAGATAAACTGGGAAATAACTTCTGGAGTAATAGGCTTGCTGGAAGAGTGTCCTAAAAATTACACTCTTCTCTTAAATTGTACAAGTGCAGCATTGACTCTCTTAACTAGCAGATGTCAGAGATACTTTACAGCATCTACAGGCTTGGGAAAAAATGTAAGTCAGAAGCTATAAAAAATTTTAATCTTCTCATCTCTAAGACAAATTAAGAAAATTAATTAAGAAATTAAAATATGCCCTTTAAATGTAATTTTGATCCAAAATGAGACAGTTTTGATATCACATCATGTCTCAGGGTTGTATTGAAGGGCTCATATTTCATAAAGCATGTCTCATGCCATTCAGGGTGCTCTGTGATGACAGAGCAGCTCCAGTGCTTTGGGATGTTGAGCAGCAGAAAGAAAATGCTGTCCTTAGGCTTGATAGAAACACATATTTACTAATTCTAGAACACTGACAAAGATTAAAAACATTTCCTTCTACTAATTCTTCACCTTTACTTCTTCAGGAATTAAAATCCATAGATAAAAAAGTAAAACACAAGTGATAACAATGACTTGGATTTCTGAGTAATTGGAGAAAAAAAAAAGCAAAAATGGCCCCCAACTCCTATTTTACTCTTCCTCATTATTCTAAAGAAAAACGCACTCATTGAGTAGTCTGAATTTGCATCATTACAGAATATTTTCTTTAATATGAAACTAAGATCCTTTTAGAAAAAGTCACACAGTAAAATTCTTTTAAATAAAGAATGTCATTTAAGATCTCCATAGCTTTAACAGGGTTTAACTCTGAACAGATTTAACAGGAATAATTTTGTCTTTAATTTCCTCATAGATGGCAAAACAAAACCTCTTGCAATAGTTGCAATACCCAGTGAACTATAAGGCAATGAAATTTGAAATCTGGAAACCTGAAGATAGCATTAAGACATATTAATGGTATTTGGCTAAGCACTATTTCTCTGATTTCTGTGTAAAATGCAAGACTCTATCTCAGATTTCTCCTGCTGTATTGGTTTACAGGACCCATCTTTACCATGAACACATTTTAGTGCTTGACTGAGACTGTTATTCTATTCCTCGGTAGTTTGAAATATTTTCTAAGGAAAAGCTGTTGACTTGTAACTGGGTGTGTTTTTAAGGTGACTGACTGAATATTAATTTTTGCTTTTAATCACTTAATATCTCCTCCCCATTTTTTTTTCAGGCAGCTGTAAGGTACACTGGAATGCTCACCACTGCCCACTGTCTTCCTTCCTGGGGGCTCCCACTGGAGATGTGCTGGCTGACAGCTGCAGTCCCCAGGCCCTTACCACAGGGGCTTTTCTTAGCTCAGCCACCAGCAGGGAACACAGTGCCATAAGGGTCTTTAGCTCACCTTTGGTCTCTTTCTTGCAGGTAAACACTGCTTGCTGCCCTTCAGTAAAGTGCCCAAGCTACCCCCAGATTAATGACTGCCTGTCTGTTGAAAAGCCTTTGCAGGAGTTCCACTCTCTGGTAGTTCAGAACCTCGTTCCAGTTTCTGCCCTGACCACACTCTCAGCTGGCTCTTCTTCACTTTGATTTTCATCTGTTGACCTGAGTTCCCAAAGATCAAGGCTTATGCGATTGCACAGCCCACCACTTTCACTCCTATGCTTACATCTATTCCCCAAATCGAACAACTTGATAAATGAGCTGAGGACTACAGGAGAGTGTTTCCTGTAAGTTTGTAACATCTAGTTGCTTGCTGGAGGACCAACTAACTTAACCCAAGTAGCCACACTTCATTGCTTGCTAGCAGCCCATCCAAACGTGTTTTGCTTGTTGAGCGGCAGCAGAGGCGCTGCCACGTAGCTCAGGAACACGGGGGCGAGGCTTTGGATGCTGTGCGCTTTGGGGTGGAGAAGAGACACTCTCTGTGGGGTGGTGAGGTCACCGAAAAACGGTGACGTAGGTGGAAATACTAGAAATGTCGGGGCAAGAGAGGACAGAAAAACGGGAGAGACGTGTGTTTTCTCCTCCGCGAGGCTCGAAGTGCGGTTTCCTCGAGGCAGGACGGGGCAGACGGGCCGCAGCGCAGCGGGGCGGCGGCCGCTGGAGGGCAGCAGAGACCGGCGAGCCGGGCGCGCCGAGCCCCGCAGCGCCGGCACGGACGCGGATGCAGAAGAGAACATCGTCATGTAAAACCTCCTCCTGACTATTCTCAATGGCTCTAGTGCCCTCCAATCCAGCAGAGCAGCAGAAGGAAGAGATCTGCTCATCGGCAGCAACCTGTATCTAAAGAAACCGCTAGAATGCGTCATATGTTTGCTTTGCTCAGCCACTTGAAGAAGGAACGTGTCAAACAGCATCGAGTGAACGGCTGCAGAAACGCAAAGCAGCAACTCAGCTGGTTCCTTCAGTTTCAAAGTCTGGGAAACTCAGAACTGAAACTTCTGCTCTTGCTATTTTAAATACTGACACTATTGCCATTGTGTGCACATTTTGGAGAACAAAGATTGCATTTCTAAGTGCTCTGAATGCTTACAAAGTACTATATATTTACCCTTGAAGACAAAATGTTCCACCAAATATAGTTTAGCTGTACAAAGTGCATTCCCTGAGTTCAATAGACTACATTATTGCAGCCCATAGAGTGAAAAAACATATCCACTTGGCTATAGTTTTATCAGTGTCCTGAAAGGGGGCAGGAGAAGCTGTTATGTGAAGGTACTGCAATGGCTCAGAGAGAAATTGTTTGTCTCAAAAAAGCGCCCTTCTTAATTTTCAGCTTGGGTTATCACTGCTGGGGTTCTTTTTTCAGGTTTTCCAGCATATTATTTTTTTACTTTTTTTGGGGGGAGGAAGACTGGAAGTGATATAACTTTCCTAATAACTTTTAATTAATTTTTCTAATTAAATGCATTAATGAACCATAAGCAGTATAGTTTTCCACTCTGTCACTGTAGTCAGCATTTAGCAAGTGCTGGGGGGAAAGGGTTAAAACTGGAAGATTTGGTGAGGAGGGAATCGTTCTGCTCAGGATGTCAGTGTGGGAAAACTCCATTTATAATTCTTAGTGCTGTTTATCCTCCCCCTGTTTTGAGGAAGGAGGATGTAGGCATAACACACACTCAAAACACACACTTGAGCCTCCTGCTGGGAGAGGGAGAGATCAGAATAGCACAGCCTTGGGATAAACTGTGCATGTGTGAAGCCCTCTGATATACTGGGGCAAGCAGTGAGCCCCTGCCCGTGCTCATGGTCTGCTAGGATGAACTAAGTCTGACAGAGCCCGTGTCTCTGCCACACGGTGTTGTTTGTAAGGTAATAAAATAAATCCACTCTTTGCACTTCAGCTGGGGCTTGGTTATCACTCTGGTCACCTCTGTGTGTCGCTTCAGGTTTGCCACAGGTGTCTCTAGTGGGAACACAGTTTGGGAAAATTACTGAAACTTTAAATTTCACTAAAATAGCTGTAATCAACCTTGATGTGCTTCAATGATCTCACGCCTGGGTGAGAGATATATTGCTGAAACTGGACACTAGGAATGCACAATTCATGAACCACAAGGACATTTTGCAGAACCCTGAGATAAAGAAGAAACTAACAAAGTCATTTCAGCAATTGCACTGAAACCCTCTCTACCTGGAAAAAAGACAATAAAAAGACTGAAAATGTGGGCTAACTAGCACGAGAAGAGAGAAATCAATCAACAACCAGTAGAAGATAGAATAATAATTAATGAAGATAATGATATAAATTATAGCCAGTGAATATTAATTTCTCTGTTTGCTAAAATGTACAAATAGTGAAGTTTTGAAAATGCTTATGCATGTTGAGGGCAAAATCTGGCACGCATCCAGTGCTGTAATAAAGTAATGCCTGCAATCTAACACTAAAAATAGTG
The DNA here is from genome assembly GCA_013399225.1 of Rhipidura dahli. Lineage (NCBI taxonomy): Eukaryota > Metazoa > Chordata > Aves > Passeriformes > Rhipiduridae > Rhipidura > Rhipidura dahli. Next base: position 630,229 of record VXAC01004938.1, read on the forward strand.
TTAGAGAGTTTGATTTATGCCAACAAGACTATTTTAGTCTTGTAGTTGAGCCTCAAAGCTGAAGGGGCTGGGCTCGTTCAGCCTCAAGAAGAGACAACTGATGAGAGACCTCACCAATATCTGTAAGTATCTGAAGGGAAGCTTCATCAAGAGGATGGAGCCAGGCTCTTCCCAGTGGTGCCAAGCAATAGGAAAAGAGGCAATGGAGAGAAATTAATACACAGGAAATTGCACCTGAGTATCGAGGAAGAACTTCTTTACTGTGCAGGTGACTGAGCACGGGGATGGATTTTGCAGAGAGGTTGTGGAGTCTCCGTCACTGGAGATCTGCAAGAACTATCTGGATGCAATCCGGGGCAATGTGCTCTGGGATGACCCAGCTCAAGTGTCATGATGACCGAGTGTGGTCCCTCCCAGTCTCACCCATTCTGTGATTCTGTGATTCTGTCTACCCGTGGTTCTCATAGATCCACAAGCAACAGTCAGCATTTCATATCAGATAATCTTGTTAGAGGTTGGAAAGGAATGCAGGATGGCAACAGGGCAAGCAGCAGCAACTGAGGACCTGTGGTGAATTCCTGGTCTGAGGGTGTCCCACAGCATGTGACAGGACTAGTTTCATGGACAGCAATGCTGCAAAGGATGCAGGAAGTTAAAGAGGCTTCTTGCTTGGATGCTGTCTTTGTTGGCCAATTAGCAGCCCTGCTACCAGTGTTTCCTACTTGGGTAACAAGCCTTGGCATTACTAAGAGCTGACCCTCCCTCTAGGATCCTCAGTAGGAAAGCTCACGAATGCCCTAACCAGCACTGCGGGTGGCTGAGACATAGGACAAATTGAGAAGGAACAAATGACCAGGCAGAGAGCTGGGAATTCAGAGGAGGTCACGAAAGATGGCTTGCAAATGGCAAACCAAAGTGGACAGATGAGGTGGAAACTGCAGGAGAGTTATTCCCTGTCTGGTGTATTAAGTCAATCCAGGGCTGGAGCCCAGCTGAGGCAGACGTGCAGTGATCTGGTCTGATCAGGTCCCACTCGTGTCTGCGAAGAATAGAGAGTTCATGTGACACGGAAGGGAAATCGAGTCACTTTGAACGCAAGGTTAGAAAATGCAGGGGAGGGACTGAATTTATGTAGCTGGAAAACACTGAGGAAGATGCAAATTGTCTCTCAAGCTTTCCATAACAAAGCTTTTTCTGGATTACATTGTTTAGTTTGGTGTTATTTAAATACTGAATAATCTATTTGCATTTGTTAGAGAAAATTGCCATTCTAACCTCAGAGTTACATATATCTAAGAAAGAGAGGTAAAAGTGCTTCATCAGTGTTGAGTATCAGATAACTGATTCCATTTTACTGATATGAAGTATACTTATTGCAGTCTGGACTTTTTCAGATACAGATAGATGAGGGGAAAAAACCTGTTGACTAGCAAACTATTTCTTGAACTATTGTGTTAAATACTGTAATCTTGTATTTTAAGAAAGCTTCTAATTTTTCTGGCTTTGAAAAAAACTGTATGCTCAGTGTAGTTCACTTTTATGAAAATTTGCAACAATTGGTTCTGACCAAGAGAGGCCAGGAAACAAAGAAGAGAATTACGAGAGTAAATATTTATTCATGCACATGAGGTGTCCCAGCCAAACTGGGCCACCCTGAATGCGGTTTTACACAGGGTTCTTATACCCTTCAACCACTCCAGTACAACATGATTTGACTAATAACTAAGACACACACTACTGATTTCTAACCACAGTAAAATTTTTCCAGGCAACTGTATTTCTGTAGCATTCTTGCTGCTTGTCTATTGATCCAGATGTCCCTGGGCTTAGTTTTGCCAGATAACACTGGAATGGTTTCAAAGACATATTAGAGTGACTAGAATTCTGGCTTTATCTGAGCTGTCCTTGGGTGTCCTTTATCTTTTGTGGACAGTTCTGTGCTTCCAATAAGCAAAGTCCTTATTTCCAGGGCTGAGCTGTCCTTTAGTTTGTTTTACTTGAGTATGAACAAACCCAAAGTCTCCAGTAAAATTCCACTATCTCATTCCATTTCACTGTATTATATGAGCTAATAAATAGTAACAAAGTGACTATATATTCATATTACAAACACTGACTGATATAACAGTTAGAGAAGTAAATATTTGTAACACTCATAATTATTTTTGCAGAATAGCTGAAACCAATCAGTAATTGCAACTTGCCCCTAGTGGCTTTCATGGGATCCACACACACAACTTCCAGCTGCAACTGCTCACAATTACAATGATCACTCATGAGTTTTAGCCCTTTGTTATATCAACAGTCATATATACTTTTTTCAGACAGAAGCTTACTTAACTGTTCCTTATGTGAAAGTTGAGAGCAAAGTACCTTTGATCATCCTTTTTACCTTTCATTGAACCTTTTCTGCTACTATTCTGTCTTTCCTGAGCTGAGGGAACTTAGAAACTCAAAGAGCTTTTAAAATGTGTAAAATCATGAATTTACATAGCAGTATTACACTGCTTTGTTCTCTCTCTCTTTTTTTTTTTCCTAATTTCAACATAAAGCTTATTTTTATGAACTCAATTAAGCACTGAAGTGAGATTTTCCCAGAAACTTTTTCTCAGGCCAAGATTTGCTCCTTCTGCACAGTACTAGTCAGCTTAGGGTTGATTTTTTATTTGAAGTCAGCATGTTTTTCCTCACTGGGCATCACTTTTATCTGTCCAAAATCTAACCTGCCTTTTTACTGTCTAGTTATTCAGCTGCATAATGTCCTCCTGCAGATCTTTAGTGGGCTTTTGCCTCAACAGCTTGGTATCAGAAGGCTGTTACTTGAGTGCCCAGCTCCTTTTTCAAGTGACTTTTATGTTGAAGAGGTCCAAGCAGAGATTGATACAGCAGTGCACCTGCCATGTCCAGGCTACAAGGACCACACACTCCCTCCATCTTTAACCAGCCATTCATAACAAGATACTCAGTCTTATGCCATTACTGTTTAGTTTCTTTGACAGTCATTGTCAAAAGCCTTCTAGAAATCCCAACAGGCTCTATCAGCTGGAAGACCTCCTTCACAAGTTTAAAAATATTCAGTAAACTACAGTGTTCCAAACTGCCAATAAAGAGTGCGTCCTTACACTGCTGCTCAAAAGATGTAACAGACCCTTGAGGGCAACATTTGGTACTAAAAAAATCATAGTTGAGAGGATTCTTTCCCCCCAGACTTCCCTGTCTACACCTCTCCCTTTTCTTTTTTTGTGACCTGAAAAGCCCATCCCAAAATCCAAGAGCCCTGAAGATGTGTGTCCACACCTAGACAAGATCAAGCACTCTCAAATCATTCCAGTAGAGAACAGATCTGAAAATGTAACTTACCGGTTTTGCTTATCACACAAAATCCATGCTAACAGAGCAATCAGCAACACAGAGTTCAACTTTGAAGACATGTTCCAAAAAGCTTCATGTCATAGACCTCATCTGGCAAGATTTCTGACCCTGAGTGCTTTTAAAGCGGAGTGATTTGATATTGAAGTGACATCAAAGGTACTTTATAGGGCAAGATGCACCCACTCAAATCCTCCTTTTTCCCTTCAAATTTTGCTAAGAACACCTCATTTCAAAAGACATCCGGAATTCATAGGAAGGATCTGAAAATACGCAACTACTAAGCCATTGTAGTACTTCACTGGGCGATGCCAATGAAATGTATGCTCACACCATACCCCAGTACAACACAACGGAACCGGGGATGTAGAGAGGTTTTTGGGAAGAACAACAGCGCATCCTTTGGCCTGTTGTGTCAGTGTGGAGGGACGGCCGGCGGGCACCAACCGGAGGCTGCACCTCCGCACACAGCGCAGCCCAGAGCCCTCCTCGCTCCCCGTTCCGCAGCCGGTTCCGCGGGGCAGCGCACATCCCGCCGGGGCAAGNAGGTTGCGCGGCCCGCGCAGCGCCCTCCCCGCACCGCATCCCCCGCGGCGCCGCGCTCGGGCCCCGCACACGGGCAGCGAGCGACCGAGGGAGGCCTCCCTGCCGCGGAGAGGGGCAGCACTGATGCGGGGGTGGGCTGGATGCCCAGGAAAAGGAGATTTTTGGTGCTTGCTGTCTCGTGGACGCCATCAGGCCGCTTTGGACTCGTCTAGACTAAAGCTGTTGTCCAGGTTTGTCGTCTTGGTCATCCTCCTGAAGAAAAGGAGCTGTCGGGTTAGTAAATGTATTCATGAGCAAAATAGAACATCCTGCGTTTTGTGTGCGAATGAGGTTCTTTTGACTATATGGGCTTAAGATTGGCTTAATTGAATTCCATATTGAATTTTGTTGCAAGACAATCTATCATTGTAAAGTGTTACATTGGACACTGTAAAATAATTTAGACGTATAAACCGATTTTCTTCTAAATAAATGATCCAGTGTTGTCCTAGATGTAGCCAAAGTGTCCTGCAATGTACATTTAATTTAAAAAGTCTGGTTTATGCTTAAGAAGACTAATGGTGTTTTACAGGATTTTTCTAGCAGTCTGTTGTGCATTGTTACTGCAGTAGGTGGTTACAGTCAAGGCTCTTTTCTTGCACATGCAAATAGTATGTGGCTAATTTTAGCAGGAGTGAAATCTGTGGAAATCAATTTTAACACCTACATGAGTGCTTTGAGCTCTGCACATCGAAGGACGGATATGAGCTTTTAATGGGACTCTTCCCTCTCCCATTTTCTTCGGTGCCATACTTCCTTGCTGTATTTCCTACAGGCCTTAGAGCTTAAGAGTAGGGTAATGCTTTATCCTATTCAGTGTGCTCTGAATGCACAGAAACACTTTGAAAATCGTTGTAAATTGTGTGAAATGATGAAAAGAGCAGCGCAGATTAAAAAAAGTTGATCATACATGTAATGATAAACAACTCTATAAACGTCTCTGAGCACTCTCTAGAATGCTGCTTTTGATACGGTAGTTACTTGGGAATGCCTCATTTAGCTTATTGCAGGAAGACCACCAAGCAGTTGAATGATGTGACAGAAATGTGTATCTTTCAGATACAAATAAAGCTAGGCCTTGTTCCTAGAGCCCCAGGGAAGCCGACCTCCATTTCAGTAGAGTGCTGCATAGTACATACATGTACCTGCCTCCATACAATGCCAAAACACGTTAGTAGATTGGACAGTTTTTCACTTGTGCATTCAAAAAAATAGTGATTTCCTTTCAATCGGTGTTTTGCATGACTTCATAAGTAATAAATATTTTAAGTATAATTGATTTTTTTTTCTGTAGAATGAAAGAACTGTATATTTCTTAATAAAAATGTGGTCTAAAAACTTGATGCATGGTCCTTGCTCTTCTTACTTGTTTGCATTGTCATTCCTCATTCACTTTGCTTTGAAAAACCTTGTGAATTTCAGCTACAAACAAAAAACTGATACAACTGTGTGATTAGCTGTTATTGTGAAACAAAATGTCTTTTTAAGAAGAAATACTTGTAGACAAAATTTCTTTGGTGTATTTGAATTGTTTGTTGTTAATACAAAATTAATTATTTTAATTAATACAATATGTAATACTTGAGTGAAGCACTTTGAATTGCTTCCAGTCATTAGGCCTAAAATTAGTGACTTGTATTTGGCATCTGTGTAGTTGGGTCAGTAGAGCAGTTAACTCTGTTGAACAGAGATAATCAATATTAAATGGTGATTTTATGGCTTATATATATATAATTGTAAAATCCAGACAAGGTAATTTTAAGCATGCACAGGGATTTAAATTTTTCACAGAGTCACAAATTTTATACACTGCATCCTCCTGATGCAGTGCTACACAGTGTCTTCCAGTTCTGTTTCAGCTTTTTCTTGGGGATGACTTATATGGGCTTTTCAGTACCGAAGCACACCCTGGTTGTTGGCTGCAGTCTGTGACCTTTGTGTGTGAGGGCTGTGTGTGCTTTGCTGAAGTAAGGGCTCATTTATTTGATCACATAGGCTAAATGCATCCTGCTCATCACACCCTTTTCATTGATAGCAGCTTATAGTTTGAACTAAAGGAAACTAAAGCCCTGGAATATACATATTCTTTGAAATGGTGAACAAATTTTCAATGTATTTGAAGTAAGTAGAAGTTTCTAGTCTGGCAGTGGCCACATCCGTGGTCAAAACCCTTGTACTGGTTGAATTTAGCTTAGTCAGGCTGCAGAGGATGTTTCATCCTATTTTCCTTTGTTTTAATGGGTCTTTGTTTTTTAACCTTTACGTACATGGGATATCCACAGTTTGGAATGCCTTTTGATTTCTGTGGATCTGTTAATCTCTTGTGTCTTAAGCAGCAAAGTTCAAGATATGGTAGTGTTATGTGAAAGGCGGAAATGTTTGTTTCATTGAATGCCTTACCTTTTAATGTCACTGAATTGCAGGTGTTTGGTAGGAGTGAATGAGAAAATTTGGTTTATCTTTCTTGTGATGTCTTTTTTCCATGTGCTTCTAAGCTTTTGCTTTTTTTTTTTTTCAAACTAGGGCCTCTAATTTTTTTAATGTTTCCTGATTCAGATACTTTATTGCATTTCTGAATATTTTAATTTTTTTATCTGAATTCATTCTTGTAAAGACAGTGACTGGAATTGACTTTGACACTCTTACTATCTCTTACTTAATTTTTAATCCATCCCATTCCTGTGTTTGCCATTGAGGCTTCTTGTAGACATTGAGGTCTTCCTTTAATGATGTCTTTGGATTGCTCTGTGTGCACTGCATATGATTATAACTCGAATAATCAACTATCTATCCTTTAATTAAAACTTCTATAGCATGTTTCTGCCAACCCTTCAAATACCAAAACAATTCTTTAGGGGATTTCCTCCCCCTCCCCACCTCCCCCAGTGGTATGGAGTGACTGTATGTAATATTCACCTCCCTGTGTATATTGATGATCTCAGTTTTCTGAAGTAGCCAGCATTTTTTTTTTTTAATACAAGCATGAAATTACCATATAGTTTTGGGCTTGTTTTGTCCAAAATAAGGATGAATTTGAGCTGTTTGTATAAAAACCTTTGTTATTAACTGGTCAGTGTTCAGAGTACGTGGTGAAAAACTAGCTAGGAAGACAGCAGAGATGTTACTTGGGCATCAACTGGTTATTCAGTTCTTTGTTTCCTTTTACTGGGTCTGGCTGGGATGGAGTTAAATTTCTTGAAAGCAGCCTGTACAGTGCTGTGTTTTGGATCTGTGGCTAAAACAGTGTTGATAACATGCTGGTGTTTTGGTTGTTGCTGAACAATGTTTGCATAATGTCAGGGTTTTCTTCCCCCCCCGCCCCACCACCTCGCTCTAGTGAGTAGGCATGGGGTGGACGAGAGATTGGGAAGGCACAAAGCTGGGACAGCTGACCAGAGTTGGTCTGGGGGATAGTCCACATCATACAATGTTATGGTCAGCCATGAAAACGAAGTAGAGGAAGAAGGTCAGAGGGGGGTTGCCTTCCAGGGTGCCTGCTGCTCGGAGACTGGCTGGGCATTGGTTTGCTTGTGGAAGGTGGTGAGTGATTTCCCTTATGTCACCTCTGTGCTTCTTTTCTTCTGTTGAACTGCCTTTGTCCTGACCCATAAACTTTCTTGTGCTTCTTCTCTACTTCACTCCCCTTGCTGCTCAGGGAAGGGAGGGTGGGACACCAGCAAGCGGCTCTGTGGCTGCTTGGCTGCTGCCTGGGATCAACCCTCTGCACATGTGGAACACAGGCACACACCAACACCTGAAACCTGCGTTCTAGCAACATGGTATTTGTCACAGGTCTGCATGAAAGCATGGTTTTGGACTTAAACCATGGCAAACCTACTTGTTTCCACTTTTCTATGTATAGCTGTTTGAATTAGGAATATTTGGAAGGATTAAAGCCTGTTCTTTAAATTACCTCTGTTAAATTTTTCTGGCATAGTCTTGGACTGAGAAGCCTAGGACTGTTAAATTGAAGTGTTCTGAAAGTGTTGGACTGCATTTCTTGTACTTTCTTGCCCTTTAAAGGTTGTGGATTCTTTTTCATGTTCTCCCATAAGGTGAAATTTACAGAGTTTAAAAAAATACAAGAAAATTCTCTGGGTTTATATTACTTTTTTTCCTGTGGTCAAGGATGTTGATGGCATAAATTATACTTAGCTTTCAGTCAGTTCACATGGAGGGCAGTTTCAGTATTAATGGGTAGATGTTAACAGCAGAAAAGGGCAAATATTGATCTAGCTTCACCCTTTCTTTTCAAATCTTGTATCAGTTCTTTCTTAAAGCTGTATAGAAGTACATAAAGCATCTTTGGTTCTGGATCTTGAGCTTATTAAGATTTCTTACCATCTTTCTCTTGAAAAAAACCAGTGGATCTCCTGAATGCAGGCCTACCACCACACTTGCGTGTCAGTGGGTTCATCTTAAGTTTAGAAAGTGTTGTAGTAGCCAGAAAAGGATGTTCCAGCTGAACTACCGCAAATGTTTTGCTTTTCTTTCCTCTTTAGAATCAGGGTAATAGAGCACATAATGTCATCCACATTAGAATTGTTAATTCATCAATCCAGATCATGATAAAGCAGTCATGTATACTTTCCTCCTTCCTGCAAGGCTGCCATTGATTTGTTTTTCACATTGTGTGTATTTTCACAGCTGTCTGCATTGCAATGAGACGAGCCTACTACAGTCCTAGAACTACCCACTAAGGCTTTTTAGTGTACAGCAATCCATCTGCTTAAGAGTGAAAAGCTTGTTGTGTTACCCCCTAACCAGTTTTCTAACTCATTTTTACTGTTGTTTGTGGTTACATCAGTATACTTTGAAAAGCCCTATCTTAGAGCAGCATTCCTATAGCAGTGAGGGATATTGATGGAGCACAAGGGAGATCATGGAATCACTGAGTGGTTTGTGTTGCAAGAGACCTTAAAGGTCATGTAGTTCAACCTGCTGACATGGAAAGGAAAACTTTCCACTAGACCAGGTTGCTCAGGGCTCCATCCATCCAGGCCTTGAACACTGCCAAGGCTGGGGCATCTACAGCTCTCTGCACAGCCTGTTCCAGTGCCTCACCACCCTCACAGTAATGAATTTCTTCCTAATACCTAATTTAAATCTACCCTTCTTCAGCTTGAAGCCATTCCCTGTTGTCTTATCACTGCATGCCTTTGTGAAAAATTACTCTCCAGTGTTCTTGGAAGCTCCCTTTCAGTACTGGAAGGTGCTATAAGGTCTCTGTGAAGCCACCTCTTTAGGCTTAACAACCCCAACTCTCTCAGCCTGTCCTCATAGGAGAAGTGCTCCAGCCCTGTGATCAGCTTCCAGTGGGTCCAGAGGAGAGCCACTAAACTTCTTTGTGTAGGGGGCCCCAGAGCTGGATGCAGCAGGACTCCAGGTGGGGTCTCAAAAGGTCAGAGTAGAGGGACATAATCGTCTCCTTCGACCTGCTGGCTACTCTGCTTTTGATGCAGCACAGGATATGGTTGCTGTCTGGGCTGTGAGCACATGAGATGCAGGAAAACTGTCTTGGATCAAATGTTTAGTCCTCTCAAGCTATTGGGGAGATCACAGAATTATTTAGGCTGGAAAATACCTACAAGATCATCAAGTCCAACCTGTAACCCAGTACTGCTAAGTCAACCACTAAACCATATCCTTAAGTGCTGAGTCTGTGTGTCTTTTTAATATCTCCAGGGATGGTAGCTCCACCACTTCCATAGGCAACCTGTTCCACTTCTTGACAACCCTTATAGTGAATAAATTTTTCTTAGTATTCAATTTAAACGTCCCCTGGTACAACTTGAGTGAATTTCCTTTCTTTCTGTCACTTGTTACCTGGGAGAAGAGGCTAACGCCCACCTGGCCACAGCCTCCTCTCAAATAGTTACAGAGAGCAATAGGGTCTCTCCTAATCCTTCTTTTCTCCAGGCGTGACACCTCCAGCTCCCTCAGCCACTCCTCATAAGATTTACTCTCTAGACCTTTCACCAGCTCCATTGCCTTTCTCTGGACTCAGTTGAGCACCTCAATGTCTTTCCAGTACCATAGTTTAATTTCTTGATTTTGTATGGTTATTGTGATAGGAAGCTGCTTAAGTGAACTTAGCACTATGCTTTTGGAGTCCAAATCAGGCCCTGATCTCTGTAGGTAGAGTTGGTGATGATCTGAATTTCAGAAGCAGAAGCCTTTTGTTGGGTGTATTGAAAAATAGAATTAACCTCATGCAGTGAAGTGTGTTTGTGATTGCAAGTGTGTGCCACAGTATGTCCATAACAAATAATGCTAGAATAAGAAAGGTGTTGATTGGACTTCATGTATGTCCCAAAAGCCTAATTTGGTTGTTTATTTTCCAAATAATAGTGGTCTCGTAGTCTTGCCAAAAGCTGAAAGGCTGACATCTTCTTCCTGTTAAATATAGTAGATAGAGAGTGCTGGAACCTGTGGGCCAAATATATTGCATATGTTAATGTGGTGTTTTACAGTGATATTACTGATCTCCCTCTTCCTTATGTTGCATTGTTTATTTTGCTTGACTGACATTCTGTTTTATTGGGATGAATTGAATTATGTATGTGCTTGTCCACATATATAGAAGTGGTTACACTGTGATATTAATAGAAGAGAAAGTAATTAATTTTGCAGCCACAGATTGTTTTGACTTCATTACTTTGAGAACATGTGAAGCATAAATCACATCTCGTTATGAATTAGTGCTCAAGACTGTTTGTATCTGAAACACTGGCACTGATTAGAAAAGAACTTCCTTCTGTATGTCAGGAATTTCCATGCTAACTTAAAATTCTTTTATTTAAAAACAAACTAATAGTTCTGCATTTCTACTAACCATTGTAGCCACATTCTGTTTCCCTGCTATTCACATATGAATGACACTTGCAGTGTTTCATGGTACCTTGTCCTGAGTAGAGGGCTATATTTGAACTGAAATCATACTCTGCTGCTCCACACTATTATCAAGTATTTTGTTTGGCATATAAGTATCTTTCGTAAGTGTAAAATTTTTCATGACATGGGAGAAATATCATGAACTGTTTAGGTTTTGATGCATAGCAGGCAATTATATGAAATTGAGAACATTTTGAATGAGAGCAAATGTTACAGGATTATTTGATTTTCTATATTTTAGAGTTATTGGTTGTATGTGCAGAATACAATTAGTAGTATATTAACAGTAGACTTGCACTCTGTAATTCAGCTGTTGTCCACTAATAGTTCAATTATTAGTTCATTGTATTTCAGTGATCAGTGAATTGTAACTGACGTAATCTTCTGCTTTTTATTCTTTAGTGCTGCAAGTTGATTGACTAAGAACATGGAATGTAATATGGAAACAGTTGCTTGAACATCATTTCTTCCAAAGCTTATATTCTGCAGATTGGTGGCCTGAATGATTGATTGATTGATAAACAACATACACAAGACTAATACCAAGAAGACATTCTGTCTGTTGCTGCTGTGTTTAATGAAACTGGTGCAGAGTTGCTTCTGAAATGCAGCTGAAAAAAATGAGGGAAATTTTACCAAGATTGTATCCTGGCCAAATTAGTGATAAAAATAATTCCTTAACTACATCCCCAAAGCAATCTTCTGATGATAAAACAAATCCATCAAAAGGGGCAGATGACCAAAACTGCTGTTACCAAGGAACTGAGGCTGAGAACAATAAGTTGTCACTGATAAGCTGTATAAAATGCAGAACTGTTCAGAAAATTTCAATGAAAGATATAGAAAAGCAAAAGAAACTTGAGTGGACTGAAGACAAAAATTTCATCTGCAAGAAGTGCAGCCATATTAAACCAGCAGCTTTCGATTTTGTTCCTGAGGGTGCCAGTGCTGCAAACTATGAAAAACGTGAAAGAAAAACCCCTAGCAGAACCCAGAAAACGTTTAAAGTAAAAAATTTTCTGCCAGGTAAATACTACTGTGATAAATGCAGATTTTCAACAAAGGATCCTTTACAGTATAAAAAACATGTAGGACAACATGAGGAAATTAAGTTTCTTTGCTCCCACTGTAGTTATGTATCCTACACCAAAGGAGAATTCCAGAGACATTTGGTGAAACACACTGGAACTTTTCCATATCAGTGTGAATACTGTGAATATGGTGCTGTTAGGCATGATTATATTGTTAAACATACTAGAAGAGTACATGAAACACCCAGAGGACAGCTGTCAAATACTCTTATAAACCACAAACAAAGGAAGCAGAGTCAAAGCACTTTATGTAAAAAGCAGAAATACAATAAAATTCCTTTCCAGAATGAACTTTCAAATTTGTCTTCAAATATGGTTGGTGAGATTCCAGGTAAACCAACTAAAACAGTCTGCTTGTCTCAACATGTAGAATGCAGCATAAACACATCATCAGTCCAGGATAAGACATTTGAGCCATCTGAAATGAGTGTATGTGAGAGTCAAAGTGTGGAGGTTGAGGTTTATTCTCCGAAAACAGAGCCTTTACAACCTGGGATGCCTTTAACAGTAATTGCACCATCTGAACTTGTAGTTCCTTCTAACTGTTTAGCTCAGATAGTAGAGCTTAAAATAGTGAATGGAGCACAACAGCTGGTTCTTAAACTAATTCCTATGAAAGAAGCAACTTACAAGCCTGTGAACTGTGCTGAAGAGGAACTTGAGAATCAAGATATAGAACGATCTGCAGAAATAAAAAAAACAACTTCTGTGTCTCAAAGTGAGTTACTTACCATGGAAGTGAATGTGAACAAATTATCCAGTGTTAGTAACCAGCTTGATGTGGATAGTACATATGACAAGAATTCTGAATGTTTTTGTTCTTCTTATTCTCAACTCTCAGACTGTAGCTCTGTATCTCTACAGAGGGAAGATACATCAAAATTATGCTTTCATTTGGTGAAAGGTATTGATGTCCATTCAGGTGTTATAGAACTTTGTTCTCCATCTCTGGTGATGAACAGTACTGAAAAAAAAAGTGATCTTAAATCCTCAAAGGGGAAGGTAGATGGAAAAAATAACTTACATTGTGATCTGCATTGTTACAAAGAATGTGAGGATATAGACCATCCAAAGTATGCTTCTGTTTCTGAAGGTAAAAGTTCCAAGAACATTTCAGTAGAAGCTGTTCAGGAGGGCAAAAATTTTTCTGCAGTCCATAAAGAAAAGGATACACTATCTGTGAAGAGGGTTGACAAAGAATGTAGGAGTCTACCGGTCAGCTCTACCAAAGCACACTTAGCTGGAAAGGATTTTGATAAAAAACCTGTTACATCTTCTGAAGCAGGAAAAAACTTTCATGTTACTAAAACTCCACCTTTTGAGGATATAACTTTTGGCTTTAGCAAAGTAAAGAGAGCTGAAACCATAAGTCAAAAGAACAGTCATCTTCTGGAATCACTGGAACTACAGAAGATGGAAAATAGAGGCAAACCTTTTGAAGGACCTGTTATTTCATCTGTATTTTCTCTTAGCTCTGGGGCTGAAAATGTTCCAGAGGATGTTAGATGGGATGACACAGCACGCAGGAAGAAATCAGCAACATTGCTGTGTAGAAAGATTGCTCAGCTCATGTCTGCTGCTGAACCTAACATGAAATCCTTGAGATGTCAGGCTTCTAGTAAAAAGTTGCTTTTGCCTCAGGAAAGTTCAGCAAGCTGTAAGAGAGTTGTTTGTGACACTGAAGTGGAACAACCTGCAACTTTGTCTCAAGTGCATGGTGGAAGAAGTGTGATCAGTAGTGAAGAACACAGTGAAGATCAGCTCTTTACATTTGCAAGAACTTCTAAAAACAGGGTAACTAAAAATTCCCATGTTGCTACCCCAGTGTTTATCCCCAAAGGGACAATGCTGAGAGTGCTGAATGCTACTGGCAGTCAAAGCTCTTATGGAATAGAAAACAGGAGTGAAACGTCAGCTCCTGAGCATTGCAATGAAATGTTTCTGCCTCGCCCGGTCCCCGTCAGTGTTTCTGAGACACTTAGCAGTAATTTCCCATGTTTGCCTAATCAGAGCGAGCCAAATGCTGAGTCCCGAACTATATCACTCAGACAAAGACCAAAGCGAGAGGCAAGTGTTAAAAATAACAGCAAGCAAACTGGTGCACCATTTCAGAAAAGCAGTGATGTGAGCAAGCAAAGCAAGCCCTATTCAAAAAGTCAGCTAGGTCCCAAAAATAAGGCAAAACAAGCAAGCTTTAGAGAACTTCCTAAGAGGAAAACAAGAGCTCAGTCGGAAACCACTTCAAGTTCTGATATGTCGTGCCTGTTGACAGCAAGACGTCTGCGACTTGTTCCTCTGAAAACAAATCAGTTGATAAAATGCCCTCGTCGTAACCAGCCAGTTGTCGTACTAAACCATCCTGATGTTGATCCACCAGAGATAATTAATGTCATGAAGACTATCAACAAGTATAAAGGTCAAGTCCTCAAAGTAGTTCTGTCAGAAAGGACAAGTAGTTGTCTTGGTGTCAAGCGTTATCGAAAGCGTCTTACTCTTCAGAATGTTGAGACAGGAAACCAAGCAAAAAAGCAGAGTATGCTAAAAATGAAGCTAAAAAAGACCCATAAAAACAACTACCAAGTGGTGGAAAGTTCACCAGCTGAAGCACTTCAGTGTCTGTTTAAGTGTTGGTTTTGTGGAAGAGTATATATGGACCAAGAAGAATGGATAAGTCATGGACAGAGGCACTTAATAGAGGCAACCAAGGGTTGGGATGTTCTCTCTCAAGCAAAAAGACATTAAGTAAGAGACTAAGGGAGGTTCCTCTTCTTGTTTTTCTAGTGAGTGCCACTAACTTGGAATGGAGGATTGAAATAACTGCTTTATTTTGCCAAAAGTCCTCTACTGTTAGCAAAGAGAAGAAGAGAGTAGGAGCTGATAGTGAGGATTAAGCACTACTTTGCACTCTTGTGTTTGAAAGTTGTATTGGAGGTCAGCTTCATCTGTTCCGTAGGAGAAATTTGAAGATTTGCTATGCAAACATCTTTCTAGTTACCTTAGGATACTGTGCTGTATGTGGTTTGTGCTAGGTCTCTATGGATTAAAGTCTTAGATGATGAGATCTTTGTAAATTTAGCAGGATTTTAGTTTGCTTTATTACAGCATGGTGTTTCAAAGATCGAGCACATCTGTATGGAAATGCACCTTTGGTCCTCCATGGACAGCAAGTGTATATCATAGGGTTTAGTGGCAAATTAGGCACTACGCATAAAAAGTAAAATTGAAATGCAAGTGCTCTGTTTCAGTGAAATAAAAACACTTCTGCTGACTTCAGAGGAGATACCAGGGTGTAAATGAAAAATCTGTGGAATCAGTTACTCCCACTAGGTCAGATAGCACTAAAAAATTTAATTTTAATTAGTACTTAGTCTTTACCTAGACTGTATTGTGTAGATGTGAGGCAGCAGAACACTGTCAGGATATTGTACCATCAAGCCAGATACCATCAGGCTTTGGCTGATAGTGAAAAGCACTTCTCTATATGGCCTCAAGGCTGTTCTGAAATAGTCTTAGCCAAACATAAACTCTCTGCCACGCGTGTGATAGAAACATTTACGAAACTCAGTATTTGGCTAGAACTCTAGTTGGTGAGCTTATTTACAGGGGAGCTTGCTGAAGGTGAAGACTTTTCGAAATGAAGAGCCATGTTGCACAGCTTTTACATTGACAGTGTTGAACCAGATTTTCAGTGCAATCTTTCATCGTGCTTAAGAATTTAGATCTTGTTACAATTTATTTTTTGTAGGCCTCAAATTCATACAAGCATGTGCCTAGTTACAGATTATGTCTGATGTGGACTTCAGTGCAGTGTAAACATTGCTCGTTTGCTTAAACACTTCTCTAAATCAGGGCCAAATTACAGTTTTTAGTAAAAAAGAGGGATGGATGACACTGAAGTTACTGTTCTGTATGGATGTTTCTCTTCATCTTGTCAATTTTAAATCATTTTAGAATCATATAGAATGAAGTATACTGAAGCACATACAATTAAATGTGTTACAGTTTTAGAAACATGAAAATCAATACTGACTCTAATGCTGGATGTGTGTTCTGTGTTTGAACTGGGACTTCTCTGGTAAACTGGTAGTCCCTAACTCTTTTCACTGATGGTGCATTTTTGTAAACAGTTTAGCTGGAAATATTTTTTTATATACTCCAGCAGATTATACATTGTTTTGATAAAATATTTATCATATCTACATTGAAATGTAAATATTTTAAAACTACATCTGACTGAGGTTTATTTTCAAAACCACTTACTGCTTTCCCATAATTTTGCAATAGAGTGTTAAAAACCTTCAGATAGTTGGTGCTTTAAATCAGATCTTTTTCATCATGTACACATGGAAAATTTTTATATCATTTGTATCAGACTAACCTATTCCACAGAACAAACTTTGTTTTTCCTGTTTTGTCAATGATAAGGAAATGACAGTTCTCATTTTGTATTCAAATGGAATTATATTTTTTTAGATGGGTACACTAGCGGGTTTTTTTTCACTTCATATACTTCGATGCCAAACCTAACAGTGTTATTTGCATTTTCAATGGTGAAAATAGTTTCCATTTTAAAATTCTGGCGTATCATATACAATAAATACTGAAATGGTTAACACAAAAAACCCCATGGTTAGCATTCCTCCTTTGTTTTAATTCCTTCAGTCCAGGTTACTGATTGAATTAATTTTGTTTCTGTAGAAGCTACCAAATAAATAGTTTTGAATTTGCTTTGTAAAAGTTGTCACTGGCAAAATCAGAACATTGCTCATGAAAGCTGTGCTGGGGGAGGGATGGGGAAGTGTTGCTGCTCAGCTTTATAAACTCTGGGTGGTTTAAGTATACTAGTAATGCTTGTCTTCTGTAAGCAAGTTTACTTTAGGAAACATCTGCAAAGCTCTGTATGTCACTGCCATAATCTGTTATCCAAATTGTTAAGCCTTGGGGTTTTTATGGTTTTTAATTTAGAATTGTTTTTTTATTTCAACATGAAAACCTTTTGTAAGTTAAATAGTATTGTGGTTATGGAACTCTTAAAGCAGATTATGTTATGCTTTTTTTTTATGAGCTCTGCTAAATTCTACTTTTTTTTAGCAGCTTCTGTTTTATTACTTTTATTCTTGTTAGATCAAATTATTATAGAAATACTTCACATTTAACAGTCTTATCAGTTGGAGAGAAATAATTTACAGTGGATGTTTTCTTCCCTTTTGATGCAGCATTGAGAAATAAAAAGGTTGCAAGAAAATAACAATCAACTGCTAAATTTTTTTAGAGTTAGTTTGTGTCACTACATAGTACGTCATAAATTGGGTTGGAATGTTGTGGTTTTGGGCTTGAGTGGTTTTATTATTCTTGCTTCTATTCTATAAGGGTAAAGCAACTGAGGGTTTTTTTTTGCTATATTACATTTACCGAGTCAAACATCTGAGTGTGGTTAGGAAGATTATTGATGCTGTGCAGAAAAAATCCCTTTATATACATATGGAATTGTAGTTTTCCTTTATATACATACCGAATTTAGCTAGGCTTCCAAAACTCAAATTGTATGAATAAATATTTCTGTATTTTTTTCTGGAAAAATACTCACATTCTTACATTTTTTGCTCATACACACTGTAGCATGGTTTCTTGCTGATTTTGAAGTACATCTATGCTTCCTACGATGATTTTTATCTCTTACATTTGCACATGGAATGAATTCAAAGTGACTGTTTGCATAATGGTTTTACCGTGTCAGTGTTTGAAGGCTCAGGTATGGAATACAAGTATCTGCTTAAGCTAAAGAATGAGTGCTCATGGAGTAACAGAATTTACATAATTACAGCTAGCTTTATAATCTCCAATGCCTATAGGCATCAGCTGACACTAGCTCCAGTGGCAGCTGCGCACAGCTTATTGTTGAGCAAACATATGCACACCACATGAAATTGTTAGACAGTGAGAACTCTGACTTGCAGTGCTTCATGTATATTTTTAAAAGCAAGAATATTTATTTAATGACTGTGGTATACTTTATTAGGTGTTGTTACTTCGTGGAGTTTCAGTGACATTTAGGTAAGCAAGGGTAAGTCATTCTCATGATACTAGGAGTCGGCCTCAACACCTTCAAAGGAATTAATACATTGACATTCTGTACTTTAATCCTCAAAGTGAAAATGCAACAATCAAAAAATGGAGTAGATCTGTAGAATAGTTCATTATATTATGGGGAGCTCCTTGCTCAGAAGGGTCATCTGATTCTTGAGACATTTAAATAACTGTTCTATTTATATCAATGCAAGTGAATCACTGACAGTAAGGCAGAACATCAGCATGGCTTGAATGGATGTGTGAGGTAGCATTGTTCTCTGTGGTTTCCTGACTGATCCTTTCCATCAATGAGTGTTATGGGAACGGATTTGTAGAAGTCAATGATCTCTTCCACAGAATTGAATTTCTGGTGGGGGGGAAAGATAGTAATCAGTCACTGAAAATGAAATTGCTAGATGGTTTAATCTATAACATTAGAAGACGTACAAATAACAGTATTAAAAAATAGGTAATATTTTGCATGGAATTATATGGAAGCAATTCTAAAAGGAAAAGCACCATATTTTCATCCTGTTTCTTTTTTGTGTCTGTGTCTTGTGCAGGACAAAGCAACTAGTTCCTTAGGGCAAAAAGGGAGGATGTCTAAGCCCTGATAATGAGCATTGCCTATAAAAGCTTGTGATGCCAGATGTGATGATAGATCTGGAAATGATGAAGCAACTATAAATTCTTAGCAACTTTTTCCTGCCACAAGTTACATTTACATGCTATTTTACACCGCAGGTTCCAATGTACCTTATTAAACTCTTTATTTTCCCATTCAGTTTACTGAGACAATTTCTATAGAATCCTGTTGAAGTATGGAACAAGAAGCATCTTTTTCTCTCATGCCCCAAAAAATGACATCCTCGAAGCAACTCCTAAAGTGATAAAGGTCTGGTTCAAGGTTGCTGATCTGATCAAAGAGCAACAGAAAGCTATCCAAGGTGTTCATTCTCATCTGTCCTACTGGAAGCATCCCGTTAAAATGGTTAGCAGTCCTTCAGTTTAAATAGTTCTCTTCCCTGTATGTAACTCCTATGCTCTCATCACACCACAAAGCTCTTGCCAGTGTTTTCCTCTTGAGCTGTTCTGTGGGGTCATTGGTATTAAATCACCAGAACCACACACAGTAATGAAAGCTTACTTTGACAGTAATACTTTTCATGTGTTTATATAACGTTTACTCTGAGCATGGATCTTCCTTGAACACCTGGTGGTGTCTCATGGTAGTGTCTGTTACCCCTACCTGATTCACACCTAGTTTATTACAACAGAATCTGATTACATGTGTGAGCTGATGGAATTGTTCTTGTATTAAGATGAAAATTATTTGATCTCAAAGCCAGTATGGTAATTTTTTAAAGTTTTGTTTAGATAATATTTATTCATATGCTTTTGTTCTACTTTGCTGTTTTGTCTTTGCTTATGTTCAAAGTCACTGTTGCTGCTGAGAACTGAGGCAAAATTGTTGTCTGTATTTCATGCCGTATGAAAGTAATCCTTTTTTTTTTATTATTCATTAACTCTTAACCAGCACCAGTTCTTTTCCTGTTTTCTAATATTTTTTGTTGGTTGGGAAGTTAAAAGGTCTGCCAATCTCTGCTGTTCACAGAATTTCCTATCTGCAGGTCTCCATGTTGTTCTGGGGAAATGGGAATAGGGTCTCAAGGATTGCTAATGAAAGGTGTAGTTATGAACTGTGTTGTGAAGGTGGTATTACTCTGGGCTATGTTGCACATCCTGAATGAGACCATTCATCCCTGAGCTGTCATTTAAGCTATGGACAAGATGCTTATCTTGTAAACATCTCTCTCAGTTGAAGGTACTGGCTGTTTGTTGTTCCTCTTTTCCTGGCAGTAACTTTTGACATAAGTACTGTTAGTGGGAAGCATTGTGGAGGTGCTCTCTAATCTGCCTGGACAGTGGCTGCTGAAGGTGGCTGGAGCTAATCCATTTGGCTCACATGGAAGTGAATCCAGTGAAATGGTGGGACTGGTATGATTGATTGATGATGTTGAAAGGGAGCTGCAAATGCAGTGATGAGGAAGGAGGAAGTGTCTGGCTGGAACAGAAGATCCAGAGGTGCAAACTGGGCTGTTCTCTAAACTTCTTTGTAGAACAGGCGCCAAGTTGAAGAGGAGCCTACTTCTGCCTTTCATTTTTAGTTACTGCATTGGGAGTTGAGACTGATTCTACAGACATGCTAAAAACATGTATTTTGTGTGTGGCAGATCTAATTTTGAAAAAGAGATAAAGGAAATATTTAAATGTTGTCATTATCAGCTTTAAATGTGAGCAAGGCTTGTATTTTCATCATCTTCAAAAGAACTATGCACATGAAAAAAGGCAGTGTTACAAGGATCTCTGGATCTTTTATAGGGAAGTTGTCTGGAGTAGAAGAAGGCAACAGTAGGTAAAGGGTGCTCAGGGTAGCAGTTTTGAATGTAAATTCCTGAATTCCATGTATGCCTCATTTGGGAATCTGATCTTTATAGCTTTATGTAATTTGGCCTTTAGAAGCTCAATATAGTATGTTAAATATGCATGTAGGTGTGAACATCTGTGGCTAAATAGCTAGCAAAAGATATGCCTCCACTAAGAGAGTAAGTGATTTGCATTTTTTTTTACCCTTCTCCTCGTATTTATTATATTAGAGTTTGATACTAATTTAGCTGCATGGAACTTCGGTTACTTTTACCATAAAAATCCGATGATCAATCCCTTTTTTTCCCCCCTTATGGCCTTATAGGGCTGCATGAGAGCTTATGATAGAAGGACTCATGAGAGTAAATTAAATACATTTATAAAAAAAACCTGTTAATTTAAAATTTTATTTGATGATGCAATATGTTAGCGACCTGTATGCTGTTTGGTGAAAATTAAAATTTTCAGTAAGGTAGGGAAAACTTTGAGTAATTATATATATGTGTAAGGAAAAACATGTTTTCAGTAGATGAAAATAGACTAATTCAAAAGTGAAAACATACTGCAGAAAATCTGTTAAGACTAAACCTCTGAATAAAATCACCAACTGGGGAAAAATGTAATAGGTCTGCACATGTTTGTTGGCATTTACGTTTCTTTCTCTTTGGTTGGTGAAGAGGGAAATTCAGCTAATCTAGATAGAGCAGCTAGGTCTGGCTGCACTGCAAAGTGTGGTGTAACAAAGGGTATCCCCGTGGAGGGACAATGCAGAGTGCTCTGGAAAGCATTTTAACAGGTACTGGAAAATCACAGGCAGCAATTTGCTGTAGTTCACAGCCTTACAAAGTGTCTTCACCTTCTTCAGAAAAAAAAATCATAAATGAGCTGCAAAAATAGAGATGACATTGAGGTTTTCAAGAAAGAGCCTTTTTGGGGAATACTTTGAGACTGCCTGAGATGGAGGAAGCTTTTCTGAGCAATGATTGCTCATTACGGCACATGTGCTTTGTGCCCAGTTTTATTTTCATGTCTACTGCTGAGAATAATACACAGGAGTGGAAGATTGCCATGACTGTGGTTCCTGGTACAATGCTTAGTTGGCCAGCAAACAATTCTGGTTTTTTCTGTCATGCTTGATCTAGGGGAAGATTTGAGTTAAAGAGAAAGAATCCTCAAAGAAGGTTTCATAAGGTAAGGAATCATGATTACAGATTTGGCCTGGTAGAGCCAAGTCTTGGATGCACTGTGTGTTGTTAACTAGATGCTTGGAATTCTTAGTTTGGAGTTGTTACTTTGCAATTTGATTTGTCAGTCCAGACTTACTGTTTAGGATACGTACTGTCTGTGCAGAAGTTGGAACAAACAATAAAGTCATATATTTTGGTATTTCCTGAGATGGGAGGGATTGTGTTCTCCTTCCTTTTAGTTCAGTAAAAATTGTTCATGTACTGTTCAAGTAATTTTCCAGTTACCTTAATTGTTAAAGCTGTTAACATAATGAAAATTTAGTTCTGTGTTTTTATTCTGTGGTGTAGAACACACATATACTACATTATGCTGTAGTGTGCCTTATTTCCGTCATTGTTTTCTGTTCTGAGCCTATTTGTATTAGAGCCATTACAGGAAGACTAAACAATGTAAGAACCACGGAAAACTAAACTTGCTTTCTCCTAAATCATACTGAAATTCCAGGAAATCATCTGGGAGGTTCAGTTGAGAAATACAGCCAGTGCTTTACAGAAGACTGATGGTCACTACAGCAGCACCAGGTTGATGGTCACTGCAGTACAGTTCTTGATTTGTGTTGCCATTCAGCTTCAAAAACTGTTTCGCTGTGCTTGAATAATGAAGGATTTTCCCGCCCTTTATCATTAAACCAGTGTCCCCAAAGATCAACTTTCCAGTGAACCTTGTCTTGTGAAAGCTCTTGAATGCTAGCCTGTGTTTTCTAATAAAAATTGTAATATAAATTTTGGACCCATCAACTGCCTTAAAACAGCCTGGGTAATCTGTGATTTCAGGCTCTTTAAAGTCTATCTATACAAAAAGTAAGTTCTGAAAAGTATTGATGTTCATGAAAAGGATATAATTGAAGATTCAGCTACAGAATCTTTGCTGCTTCACCAGAGTTGGATTTGTATCAGTGATTTACATAACTAATAACCCATAGGAGGCTGTTGCTTTGCTTTTTGCTCTGCAGCTGAGCATTCTTTAAGTTTTAAGGGGGGCTTTTTTGTTTCTATGGGTTTTTTGTTTGGTTTTGATTTTTTGTTGTTTTTTTTTTTTTTT